>RQOL01000828.1:3283218-3382008 GCA_013076295.1 Sanderia malayensis
TCAATTTTATTTGCTTTTGCGCTGCAATGCCAAACGTTTCGTTGCACGACGGCTGACGTCACACAGCTGGAAGGGGCCGAGAAAAAAATTTAGTCAACATGGCCGCGCCCATGGTAGATTCACTTTTTTTCACCAGATGCACAATCCAGTTATTATTGAGATCAGGGATGTAAACTTATTCAAACAACAAACACACTTTCAGGCTCGCAAAGTTTGACTTTAATTTGATATTATTTTCTTCACTTTCTTTCTGGATAATACATTGAAATAAAAGCCATCTGTCGCGAGTCACCTCAAGGTTCCTTTGATTTTTCAGTCTATTTCAAAATTTTAATTTTTTAGTACCTACTTCATGTATGATAGAAAGTTTAATTTCAGTTGGGGTAAGAGCTATCCTGGAACCAACTTTTGAAATATTTATGCTAGAAGGCTGGGAATAGTCTCAAACTGATCAGAACGTCCTAATTAGTAGTATTTGACCCCTTGTGAGTGACATTTCAACCTATTTCCAAATTTGAATTTTCTAACCCTAGCTCAATGTATGATAGGTAATGTATTTCAGTTGGGGCAAGAGATCGCCTGGAACCAACTTTTGAAATATTAATGCTAGAAGGCTGGGAATAGTCTCAAACTGATCAGAACGTCCTAATTAGTAGTATTTGACCCCTTGTGAGTGACATTTCAACCTATTTCCAAATTTGATTTTTCTAACCCTAGCTCAATTTGTGATAGGTAATGTATTTCAGTTGGGGCAAGAGGTCGCCTGGAACCAACTTTTGAAATATTAATGCTAGAAGGCTGGGAATAGTCTCAAACTGATCAGAATGTCCTAATTAGTAGTATTTGACCCCTTGTGAGTGACATTTCAACCTATTTCCAAATTTGATTTTTCTAACCCTAGCTCAATTTGTGATAGGTAATGTATTTCAGTTGGGGCAAGAGATCGCCTGGAACCAACTTTTGAAATATTTATGCTAGAAGGCTGGGAATAGTCTCAAACTGATCAGAACGTCCTAATTAGTAGTATTTGACCCCTTGTGAGTGACATTTCAACCTATTTCCAAATTTGATTTTTCTAACCCTAGCTCAATTTATGATAGGTAATGTATTTCAGTTGGGGCAAGAGATCGCCTGGAACCAACTTTTGAAATATTAATGCTAGAAGGCTGGGAATAGTCTCAAACTGATCAGAACGTCCTAATTAGTAGGATTCGACCCCTTGTGAGTGACATTTCGACTTATTTCTGGCTTTCTGGCTTTTAAGAAGAGAACTCTTTCAGGTTCTCTTCTTGAAAGATTTTTTCAGTACCTACTTCATGTGTGATAGAAAGTTTAAATAGCTATCCGCGGGCGATCTGGGTCGACGAAAATTTGAACCATTGCTCCTAGAGAGCTGGGAGTTGTCTCAACGTGATCAGTAGTACCTATTTAGTATAATTCGACTCTATGTGAGAATTAGGGTTGAGATTGGGCTTAGGGTTTGGGTATGGCATTGGGCATTCGCGAGTGGTACACAAAGTCAATGTTTTTTAATCGAGCGGTTTAGTAAATTTGAAATAATCACAATTAAATGACAAGGGACAAATGCACCAGTATCAGTTAAGGGAAGAATCAATCTACAATCTTAGACATATTTGATATATTGTAATCAACAGTGCATGATAAAGATATCGACAAAGCACACATTAAACGTTATAAAAAAACAGCCAGAAAGAGAACCTTGATAAACACACAGCATTTTCGCAAATAAAAAAGCGCAAATTGATTTTAACTTTCAAGTTTAGATGTTTCAATCGTTGTGTTACTTCTGCTTCTTATTTTCTTTATTTTCTTTATTTTGAAATATAATCATCAATATCCAAAATAGAATCGAAGAAATGAATATTGATCTTAGCACCAAAAATGAATTTTCAGGAATGACTACAAATAGAAATAATATATTATCTCAATATAATTATTAGACGTGAGCAACATTGTTGATATGAAGAGAAAAAAGTGTTGCAAACCTTGTAGATCAAAATTGACAATGGACGAGAACATGTCTATTGCGATAAAAATGACACTTCGAGTTATTTCCAGATGAGGAGCATAGGATCTGAATAGAGGACAAAAAAGATATAGCTAAAAAACGGTCGGATTTCGTCAATTTAAATTATTGGTCACCATTGGTTACTGACAGGTCATAAGGTGCTATAAGAAAATGATTAAATAATTTACTTGTGTTCAAATATTGATCCCAGACTTGATAATGACATGACCAAGAAACATCCATGGGCCCATTTATGACCATACGACAATGCCTTAGTTAGAAAAAATAGTATGAAATAACAATTCAAATTGTAGTTAATGCACAGTGAAAGGTAAAAGGCTGAAATTTGAATATGAATCTCGTGACTTACCTCTTTTTGAAATGCGAGCTCTTGAAATGTCAAGATCAACAATATTACATGCAAAGTAATGTAAATTGATGTGACAAAAGATACTTTTCGATCATATTTTTCAACTGGATAATTTATCTATAATGAGATAATATTAATGAACATTAAAATCACGACTGAGATTGAGCAATCGAGAAAATTTCATGATAAACAAATGACGCACTTCTGGTAGATCTTCATGATAGCCAAGACGAGGGCTTCCAGGGACCCAACCAGGACCTTTAAAAAGCACTGAGAGCTTTAAGGAAACAAAATAAAAACATAAGATCACGGATTAGATTTGAAAAAGGTTTGGAAATCAGCATGTTCCATGCAACCCATAAAAGAAAAATTGTTAATATACACCTTGTTTCTCAATCCTTCCATTTGCCAGAAGGTATCCAACAAATATTGGTAATGACAAATCTGAAACGGAATTAGATAATAAAACATTTATTTATGCAAAATAAAATTATTATCAAAATTGCCAGAGTAAAGAAGAAATAAAGAATAGCGTATTTTTCTATAACCTGTATATAAAAAGGATTCCAATTATTCAATGGATGAACCAGGCCATAAACAACTTTTTCCTCTTTTTCGGGCTGAAATGTTCCTGCAATCGACATATAATTTCATTATTGAAATTTAATTGCAGATTATTAATATCAAGTGGAAGCTATTAGATTTTGCGTCCGTAAAATTGTTTGAATTCCCGATGATATCGATCAGTTTTGATCAGAAAAAACTTGTAGAATGATTGGTATCTTAATGAATAATCTTACCGAAAATTCGATCCCAAATGATAAGTGTTCCACCTTCAAAATCAACAAAACATTACTTGCAAGATTTGAAAAGCAAATCTTTCCACGTTCTCCAAAAATAAATGTATTTATGCAAAGAAAATAATGAATAGCGAAAAACGAATGATTTACCATAGTTTTTGTCAATACAATAGGATTTCGACCTGAAAAAAGCAGTCTACATAAAACTAGCGTTCAATTAAATATTCATAATCGAAGTATAGTATATTAACAAATAAAATACCATGGTGCACTCTATGGTGACTAGGTGTATTCAAAATAAATTCCAACGGTGCTGGAAGTTTATCAACTATCTAAAAAACAATAAAATGCTTTAATTCGTAGATCAAGTTAGTCCAATTAAGGTAGGATGAATCGAAGAAAGACGACCACAAACCTCAGTGTGTATCCAAAATTGATACAAAGTATTAAACTGAATGTGTACAAGATAGGCAGATGGAGGAGCAACTAAAGCCATTGGTGCATAAAAAATCCAACTTGTAAAATTTTGTACAACAGATTGTCTCAAAGCAGTTGATAGATTATAATCTTCGGAGCTATGGTGAACTTGATGCGCCCCCCATAAAATATTGAGCTCTGAATAAACCAAGATTTAATAATGAAGAGAGTAGATATGTCAAAAGTGAAAAATGGGCTAATTTAAAGCGATGCTGTATCATATTATGAATAAAAGTGCCGTAAAAGCTCTATTAAGCCCCCTCTCTAATAGCCCACTCGTTTTCGTACAAAAAGACTTCATAGTGAAGTGCAATGATTTATTGATAGTTAATGATGTATTTTATTGTAATACTGCCAATTTGTAACTGCATATGATTTAAAGTCAAAGTTTCTTGTCCAATTCTGCTTTCAATGTCTCTAGCAACCCTCGAGACTAACATTTTTTCTTATTTACAAACATTTTTATATTTAACCCTATATTTACCTTATATCACTTGAAACACATAAGGCAAAAATGAAAACAATTTTTTCATAACGTTGATCTTAGTTTTTAGATAAGCCCCTCTCTATTAAGGCCCCCTCTCCGACCTTCAAAATTAAATAAACCCCCGGGGATTAATAGAGCTTTTACGGTAATGAACTTCAAAACAAGAGACCGTGTGTTGCTCTGTGGAACCAGTAATAAGTAAAATCAACAACAACAAACGAAAAGAGCCAAGTCCATGGGGAGTCCCATGGTAATGATGCAATTCTGTAATTTTCATAAACATGAATATACAATGCAAGCTCAGATATGATAATCATGATCCTAGAAAAGAAAAATCGCGTGATAAATTAAATGTCAATTGGCGCGCGCATGGGGGGCGGGGCATTCATGCCCTCTTCGTGAATGTTTGCCTATGAGACGTGCTGCACGTAAGGGAAAAGGAATTAAATGAAGACTGAAATACAGCACACTAACTTTGACAGCTGGGACATTAATCCTGCAGTTATTGAGCTAAATCCATCGTTAAATCGAAGTGCAGGTTGTCCTTTGGCAATTGAAACTAAGTATTCAACGATGACTGCTACCATGAATAATGGAATGGCCTAAAAGTGAACAGTCGCATAATATAGTCTATTTCTCCACAGAGTTGATGATGTTGAATATATTTTCGGTACAAAACACGGCAAGGCCTAACTTACTTCGTTAAGATAGTCAGGAACATGTTGAACTTTTTCAAACGACGATTCAGATGGTGTTACTGCATAAAAGAATCTTCGAAATTGTTCATTTAATGTTGCATTTGGTAATCGGATCATTATTACCAAAATGTTTACAAAACAAGAAGGCCAACAAAATTTGTTTTTTTGTCACGCAATTTTGCAACACAATGTTTGCCAATGCCACTTGTTTCTGTGAAGAACAAAACAAAACACTGACCATTATCATGTGATGTATGCACGGTGCAATGTACTTTGACCTTTATCAAAACGTTTGACAGGTTTACCGCCCGCAGAGAAGATGCTGCCCCGCAAATTCGAAGAATTGGAGTGCACTTCCTTGTTAATTAAAAAAAACATGGAAGGGAAAGTGGCATGGAAAGACATTGTTAGTGTGGTGAGGGCTATGTTTGTTGTTGCTCAGATCGAAGCAACCGATACTCAATCTTGCCATGTTGCTCATTACATTTAGGTGTATATGTTTAGAACATGTACAAGAAAACAAAAAGTTATGCTTGAAATATATAATTTCCCCCATTCATTGGCACCCCCCCCCCATCAATTCCAGCCAAGCCAGAACTAACCAGAACCCAATTGCAGCTACCTTGTTTCTTCTTTATAAAAACATTTGATTCAATTCAAATTAAACATTACTGCTACTTATTTTTGTTTGAAAAGTTGATTTTATCAGTAGATTTTGATTTCGTTCAGAAATATTGAGAGACTGAATGCTTTGACTATCATTATTTTGTAGTTGATCAAAAAATTCAGCTAACAAAAAATAATAATTGCTAGAATAGTCTACTTTACTTTGATATACGATAATAATATTAATACACTACCCAATTTGATTATAGCGATAATATCAATTTAGCTACGTCTCTAAATCATTCTACTATAAAAGTTTAATTACCTAGTCCGTATTTTCTGCGATATTTGTTGTTTTAAACACTACATTATCAAAAAAAGTTAGCACAATTAAAAGTAGTACCTTCGCAAACTAAGTTTACAGCTGGTTTAATTAAATTTTGGCAACTTTGAAGTTTCGATGTTGCAATCTGAGTATTACTTCTGCTTCTTAAATTCTTTATTTTGAAATATAATCATCAATATCCAAAATAGAATCGAAGAAATGAATATTGATCTTAGTACCAAAAATGAATTTTCAGGAATGACTACAAATAAAAATAATATATAATCTTAATATAATTATTAGACGTGAGCAACATTGTTGGTATGAGGGGAAAAAAGTATTACAAACCTTTTAGATCAAAATTTGCAATGGACGAGAATATGTCAATTGCGATAAAAATGACACTTCGAGTTATTTCCAAATGAGGAGCATAGGATCTGAATAGAGGACAAAAAAGGTATAGCTAAAAAACGGTCGGATTTCGTAAATCTTTGGTCACTGACAGGTCACAAGGTATTATGTAAAAGAAAATGATTAAATAATTTACTTGTGTTCAAATATTGATCCCAGACTTGATAATGACGTGACCAAGAAACATCCATAGGCCCATTTATGACCATTCGACAATGCCTTAATGTTGGAAAAAATAGTATGAAATAACAATGCAAATTGTAGTTAATGCACAGTGAAAGGTAAAAGGCTGAAATTTGAATATGAATCTCGTGACTTACATCTTTTTTAAATGCGAGCTCTTGAAATGTCAAGATCAACAATATTACATGCAAAGTAATGTAAATTGATGTGATAAAAGATACTTTTCGATCATATTTTTCAACTGGATAATTTATCTATAATGAGATAATATGAATGAACATTAATATCATAACCAGAATGATAAAAATTAGAAAAAATAGAAGAAAAATGACGCACCTTTATCAGATTCTCTCTGTAGCCAAGACGAGGGCTTCCAGGAACCCAACTGGGACCTTTGAATAGCACTGAAAGCTTCAAGAAGATAAAACAGAGATCACTAATTAGAAATTTAGAAACGGTAGAAATCACAATATTTCATACAATCCATTGAATAAAAATAAACTGCAAATGCTGTGGATAAATACTTTGTTGCGCCACCCTTCCATTTTCCAGAATGTTTCTAACAAATTTGGAATGTGGCAAAACTAAAATGGAATTGGATAATTAATTCATATAAAAAGTCATATCATTGTTATATTATTGTTACATATATATATTAAATTGCATTATTTTATATCATTGATTGGGGTAACAAATCTTTTCTTGACACCTGTATATAAAGAGGATTCCAATTATTCACGAGATAAACAAGACCATAAATAACTTTTTCTTCTTTTTCGGACTGAAATGTTCCTGAAATAAAAAGAGACCTTAAAGTGTGGCCCTAAAAAAACCCGTTCATAAGAAGCTCGGGCTCAATAAAATATGTCCCTGCAAGAAGCTCTTCAAGCTGATTCTATCAGAGTTCCTTTGAGAAAACATATGGCTTGTCTTGTTTAATAAGAATTGAGAGTTGAGAGCTAGAATTTAATTGTTTAATTGCTTTATGAGACTCAACAGACAGATAGACGAACCCTGTGTGAGAAACAAGAGATCATTTTACATTTTTTACTTGCTGTATTTGGCAGTCAGAAAAGCAGAATGAATCTTCTACCAATTAACATAGTGCATACACCCTGCTTGATATATACTTCCACTTGCAAAACGTTACCTCAACTTTATTTCATTGCAGACTACACGCCAGAATTTAAATGGAAAACTAATGACAATTTCAAGCGGAAATTATTAGACTTTGGCTACTCAAAATTGCCGGATTTCCCTGACATATTGATCGAGATTGATCGAAAGAAATTTCGAGAAGTTATCAGGTGAGTTTAAAGTAAAAAAGGAATACTTATCCTAATGAATAATCTTACCGAAAAGTCGATCCCAAATGATAAGTGTTCCACCTTCAAATCAACAAAACATTACTTGCAAGATTTGAGAAGCAAGTCTTTCCACGTTATCAAAAAATACATGTAGTTATGCAAAGAAAATAATGAATAACAAAAAAGAATGATTTACCAAAGTTTTTGTCAATGCAATAGGGATTTCGACCTGAAAAAAGCAGTCTACATAAAGCTAGCGCTCAATTAAATATTCATAATCGAAGTATAGTATATATTAACAAATAAATTATAAATACCATGGTGCACTCTATGGTGACTAGGTGTACTCAAAATAAATTCCAACGGTGCTGGAAGTTTATCAACCATCTACGAAACAATAAAATGTCTTTAATTCGTGAATCAAGTTATCAAGTTAGTCCAATTAAGGTAGGATGAATCGAAGAAAGACCACTTCAAACCTCAGTGTGTATCCAAAATTGATACAAAGTATTAAACTGAATGTGTACGAGATAAGCAGATGGGGGAGCAACTAAAGCCATTGGTGCATAAAAAATCCAACTTGTAAAATTTTGTAGAACAGACTGTCTCAAGCCAATTAATAGATTAAAATCTTCAGAACTGTGGTGAACTTGATGCAGACTCCATAAAATATTGAGCTCTGAAAAATCCAAGATTTAATAATGAAAACAGTACATATGTCCAAATTTAAGAATGGGCTAATTAGCGAAGATATATCATATCATGAAGTAATGAACTTCAAAACAAGAGACCATGTGTTGCTCTGTGGAACCAGTAATAAGTAAAATCAACAACAACAAACGAAAAGAGCCAGGTCCACGGGGAGTCCCATGGTAATGATGCAATTCTGTAATTTTCATAAACATGAATATACAATGCAAGCTCAGATATGGTAATCATGATCCTAGAAAAGAAAAATCGCGTGATAAATTAAACGTCAATTGGCGTGCGCACAGGGGGCGTGGTGAAGAGGGCGGAATGCTCAAGAATCGATGTTTTTGTCCCCTGGAGAACGTGTTGCATAGACAGGGCACATGCTATAACCATCTAATTTGGGGGGGGGGGTAACCTTAGTTTTAAACGGATTCTTGTAGAGAAGGGTGTTGTTTTTCAAATTTCACAAGGCGACTTTGTTGAAAACACGCAAAATCACGTGATCACGCCACGCGATCCACCACTTGATGTAACAAACAATTTAATGCGTGATCAAACCTTTATTTAATTTGCGGTGGAATTGTTCTTTTTTATTACTGGTAAAACATTTTTGTAAACACGTAACGCAGTTTTACGAATCTCGGATACATTTTAAGAGCGGCAATGAAGCTATACAAAACAGACACACGCATTTCTTGATGAGAAACCTTCTGTAAGAGACCGATCCCCAAGACATATCACGTGGGAAAACAGGCAAAGCAAATGGGGCAGTTTTGGTTGTATTTTGAAGGCAGTGATGATTATTTTAAATACGAAGACTTAGATGAAATTGACATGATTCTTTTGGATGATGGGAACATTTACTAGACATTTTAGAAGGCTTTTTGTTTTGTTACTGTTTATTTGCATTGAATTGTGATGTCTTTTTGCGTTTCCTATGTACTTCCAAGGAACTTGTAGTACTAAAATGGCTATAAAACGTAAGAAACTGAGCAACACTTTGGAGCTTAGTTTCTTATAAAAAATGCGTGCATGCGTGGACCGCAGACGAAAACAAGAAAGCCAAAACCTTCCAGGCTTTTCGAAGAAAGCCACCTGGAAATATTTCATTGCCAGTCCACTTTTACCCTCCACCTCCATGTGAGACTGTTACAGCATTTGTCATGTCCAGCACGTAAAGTCACAATGGTGGACAGTAGTGGTAATAAAAGAAAGGGCAAGAAACCGATCATAGATACAGCACACTAACTTTGACAGCTGGGACATTAATCCTGCAGTTATTGAGCTAAACCCATCGTTAAATCGAAGTGCAGGTTGTCCTTTGGCAATTGAAACTAAATATTCAACGATGACTGCTACCATGAATAATGGAATGGCCTAAAAGTGATGATATAATATAATCCATTTCTCCACAGAGGTGATGATGTTGAATATATTTTCGGTACAAAACAAGGCAAGGCCTAACTTACTTCGTTAAGATAGTCAGGAACATGTTGAACTTTTTCAAACGACGATTCAGATGGTGTCACAGCATAAAAGAATCTTCGAAGTTGTTCATTTAATGTTGCATTTGGTAATCGGATCATTATTATAGGTATATACCAAAAAGGTTTACGAAAAGGTGCCTTGTATCCTATCTTTATTGTTAGAATAACGAAAATGCATGGGAAAATATGAACTCTTTGACCACAAAATACTTTTAGACCACAAAAAAGGTGTGGTGCGTATTGGTAGTTGTCCCAACCGTGCAGTCATGTCATTATGTGCAGTTGTTTTGCTTGTTCTAGCATTACAGCGCCTGCAGATAGCCTGCTGCCCCGCAACGCAATTTCAAAGAACTGGAGGAATGTACTTCCTTGTTGAAAGGAGAAAGGGAAGCGAAAGTGCATTACGCAGTTCATTTCTTTTTCGCAAAAGTTTTCATTGGTGTAGTTTCTGAGATATCTAACGGAAATTGGTAATTAATAGTTTTCGAGATATCTAACGCAACACCAGCAGGATGGGCGAAGAACAAGAAGTTTACGAGAACCAGGATGCCATTCGGAAACATCACCATGCTAGTATTAGCAACAAGCCGAGACCAGTGGTTAGGCCACCATGTCCAGGCGAAGAAGAAGAAGAAATCTATGAAAATGAATATCCTGGTGAAAAAATAAACCCAGGTGTGGTCACGCGGCCAGCATCAGCTTATCAAAAGGTCAACATTGACGAGAGAGGGATGATCCATCATGCACAATTGCCGAATGAACGTTTGGCAGGGAGAGGCTCAGGTAAAGATATTAGCACTGTTGAAGTAAGACCTCGCCGACCGACTACAAGTGTTACAGAAAAAGAAAATATTGAAATGCAGAATTTCAAGGAGCAAGTTAAACGTGGTCAACAATTTGCTGCCGTCGCTACAGGCTCAGAAGAATCGCCAAATGATGAAAGAGGATCAAGGGTATTGATTGCAAGTTGCCTTGCTGTCCTTTTATCACTGGTTGTCTTAATTGTTGTTATCCTACTGGTGTTTGGAATTATCAAGAATGATGCTACATGCCAATGCATGGATGAAATCAATCGCTTGAAAATGCGTGTGAAAATGCTCGAGACAAAAAATTCAACACAGCCAGTCCACATTACACCATCTTCATCATTTCACTCTTCAAAACAAGCAAAATCAACTCTGTTTTCTTCATCACCAGTCACTTCTCTCCAATCAAAGCCCACAACATCAAGATTATCTACATCTATCTCGAGTTCTTCAACAACAGAAAGTTCCAGCACTAGCAGCGCATTCTTTGTAACAATTTCGCTCAACACAACAGTACCATGATGTTTTAATCCATGCTTCATTCACATTTAACAGGATAATTTTAATTTTTTTAAATATTTTATACATCTTTGGACAATTTTCTTTAGCTGCCTATTTAAGTCTTGGCAATGTATCCAACTAATTCATATTTAAAAACACAGAATGATTGACAATGCATTAGTACAGCTTTTTAAGTATTCTGTGTCTTTTATTAAATAGAAGTAGGCAAATAAAAAATCTGATTAAAGTTCATCATGTCTATTCTCTGCATTTTCATCATCTTCTTTCACACCTTTAGTAAACAATGAATAGCTTGTAATAATTTCCAGTTTTGACAGTTTTCCATCTCCATCAGTATCTGCATGGAAAAATAGATTTTCCACTCTCTTATTTACAAATGAATTAATTGTAAATTCCAATGCAACACTCGACACTTCATCTTGTGTTAAGAAACCATCTTTATTTTTATCCATTTTCTCAAATTTTCTTTCTTCAAATTCGTAACCCTCTTTGTCATTTTTACTGTCAAAACCTCTTAGGAATTCCTCTTTGCTGATCTTCAAATCTTTATTGTGGTCGAAATCTAAGAAAAAAATCACACACATAATAAAGCAATTATAATTTCATAGATTACAAGTAACTATAAAATAGAAATAATATAGAAACATTTACCAGCGATATAACTCAAAATGGTATAGTTTGCCATTTCAGTAAAATACTCTGGTGTTGCATATCTTGTATATTCCAAGTCATCTAAGAATTTATCTTTATTTTTATCTGCATTCTCAAATCTTATCTTTTCAGATTCAATTCCTTTTTTGAAATCATCATTTGCAATGTTTCCCAACTTTTTCAAATCCTCAAAAATTTCTTCCCAACTAAGTTTTCCATTTTTGTCCAGGTCAAAAGATTGGACACCCTCTAATGCAAGGGCTTCTTGTGTTGCACCTTTCTCTGCTTGAGCTATCAACCATTGTCTTAATTCATCTTTTGAAACTGTTCCATCCTTATCAAAATCCATCTCTTGCACATGTTCCTCCAATTTCTTTTTACCTTTTCTTGAGCTCATACTCTCAAACTGTGATTGATAATGTTCTAGCATGAAATAAAATGCAAATGTACATTAGAAAAAAGAAAATAGCAAATAAACAAATTAATGACATCATCATACCTCTGTGGAGTTAGGAGGGATTTCCTAATAAATTAACAAAAGATCTACATACTCAGAAGAAAGTTCATAGTTTCAGATTCGTAATCAAGTTCATTTTCTTGAGGCTGTTCACTGTCTTCATCAAATTCTTCTTCGTCATTCGGAACAACATTTCCATTATTTTCAAGAAAGCTGACATACTTTTCAGCAGCACTCATTTTATTATCTCCATCTTGATTTATCATGTCTGGTGTTATTTTCACAAGATCTTCATCATTATACTCTTCAGCTCCTTGTACAAATGCAACATTTGATATCGTCAGGAAAATGATCAAGCACAAACATCGAGTACAATCCATCTTTGATGTCGAGATGATGGTATGTGATATTACTATATGGCCTAAGCTAATACTAAAATGAATTTGTTTAGCCTACTGGTTTGTATAAAAGGTTGAGGCAAAAACAAGCAAAATAGCTGCTAACAAAAACCACGTTGAATCCAAAATAAACGCTTCAATGATTTCCACATGTAATATTTGGTAAAGTATTCTTGTCCACCATGTGTCCAGTCCAGCCAGCCGAATGCCATGAAATCATGTGTGATTTGATTTGTGTGTTGTGTGGTGGGCTGGGCGGCGATTGAAAGGTCCACAGGGAAAGGGACAACTTTTGCGAGCCAGAAAGCCCAGATATGTGCGTATTTAATGACACAAATACAACAGTCAGTTTGATTCCATTTAAGTTATAATTTATAATAAAAGTTGCTAGCAACAATACTACAATAAATATAACGTTACAAATACGATTTTTTTTAAATGCATATAATTTGGATAAAATATAATTTATGAGCTTTATATTAGTTATATATTTTTTATTGTACATACTTTTAAATACCTGAAACTACATACAATATGAAGCCCTATAAATTAGTATAACAAAGGTGTATAATAAATATAGCCTATAAAGGCTTACTAACCATTTTGCACTTAACTTTGCATTTTGTATGGAAAATGCAAAGTAATGTACAAAATTTGACACTGTGGATTACAATCGTGAATCCTGGTTTTTTTAAATGCAATTTAGCATTCTTTTTCTTCAACTTGAAGATCGCCAACTTGAGGTACAATTACGTACTTCTGGAAATGATTCAAGCACTCTTCAATTTGGTTTATTTTCGCGTAGTTCTTCTTATGTACTTGTTCTTTTGATTCTTCCAATTGATCTTCATCAAATAAGCCACCGACAGAGTAAGCTGGGATTTCACTCCTGAGCTTTACATCTTGAACAATTTCATGCGACTGAAGTAAAAGAAGAACGTGTGTCAATAACGAAGCCTACGATAACACAGTTTTAGTTTAATTTATTATATCTACTGGTATGAAGTGTGTTGACAGCAATTATAATGGCAACTTACTCCTTGTCTCATATTGTCTTCAATAAATTCACGCATTTGATATTCTATGGTGCGAAAATCGCGAACAAATGCTGTTTCATCTCCTCCATTAATTTTGCTCTCACTGACTTGCAAATCTTGGCTCAGTCCAACCAACTTTTGAAATATTTTCATTGCGTTGACAAAACGCTCTTCCAATCTCTACAACATGAAACATCAAACAGCTAATTATCATACTAAATCCACATTACATATATACATCAATTTATTTGCATTGCTATAGTACCTCAAACATTGTTTTACCAACTTACCAACTTTTTAGAAGATTCTTCTCCAAATTTACTGATACACTCTTGCTTGAATTTTTTGTCATAAGACGATTCTTCTGGGTATCCAACTATTTTGCTTTCCTGTTTCTAAAACATGCATCATAATGAAATTAATATTTTTATCGCAAACTGCCAATGCAATGCATTTGTATGTCGTAGAATATCCAGGTTTGAATTATGATTTTCGCTTCACTTACATATAATCGTCTGATTGTGCTCGTTCTACAAATCAATTTGTTTGCTGGTGTCTGGAATGACTTGAAAGTCGCGATAGTTTCTTTTGATTCCTTCGTCTCTTTTCCAACCGGCGCATTCAAAACGCCAATCATTTGCAGCATTAATATAACGAATACTACAGCACCTAACGGAATAATTTCAATTGTAAATGTAGATTCAATATAATTACAATCTTAATAATTATCACTGCCATAATATGACTTCAGGTACATTTGAATGAAAAATATAGCTGCATAATTGTATATCAAAACATAAGAAAATGAATTGTTTAAAGATTCTTCTTGCCTTTCATGGTTTTGTTGTTGGTATAAACTCTTAACTGTTATTAACTTCTCTTGATATCTTGGTGATATGCGATGAGCTCTGGTTGTTCTGTAAAGTGCCCTAAATTTCCTAAACTTGGCCATTTTATAATGTTATACCGGGGTAATTTTCTGAAGGTGGGAAATTACCGTACCATACGTATCTCTATTCAGCAGTTAGGCTATCCACTGTATATAGCAACGCGTCACATAACAGAAACATCACTTCGTGCTCAAAGTATATGATAAGGGCTTTACCTAATTGAGCAAACAGGAACTTATAACAACCACAATAGCTATTTCTGACCCCCCATGTGAAGAATATAGCACACGAGGGCCTTTCCAAAGAGGAACGCAAACTTATTTAAGAAATGCTTGTAAGTCATTAGTAATTTCTTAGAATTTTGCATAGAATTCCACAGGGAGACCATAGTTAATATTACATTCGTAATCATTCAAGAAACGTGACAGCAGTTTTACACTGAAGCTCTGCTCTCTGTAACTGGGGCGTGGTATTTTCTTTGCATACACGTGCTTCGTTTCAGACATAATTAATTATGTTATCAATATCTCTGATTCTGTGCTACTGATCTTAGCAAACCGAAACTTTACGTAGCTTTTTCATTTGATATGCGTTACGTAATAATATGGACTAATAATTTCCCTGCACGCCGGGATCTTATTAAAAACTACCCCAATAACAGGAACAACAGAAACCGTGCTGAAATTGAAGTTTGGGTTTTTTATGGTATAATTAATTGCGGAACAACAGATTTATTTCGCGCAACGAAAATAAAATATATTTCGCTGACAGGTTGACCCTAGATCACAGACGTTGCTTGCACATGTACAAAACGTCACATGACTTTTCCAAGATGGAGACTCTGGGAAACAAGTTTTGTTCAAACTCTTATTCTTCGGGAGGATTATGGACAATGTTTTATCAGGCTCCAGAAAATGTAGCGTGGAAATCAGTATCTTTGACTCATGTTGATTACCCTGAAGGTAAGATGATAATTATGACATAATTTAATGTTTACTTCAGGGTAATCTTAGGCCTTTAGCATTTAGGAACAAGAAACCAACCAAGAAAGTCATAAAAAAACAATTATTTTTATTTTAGGTGACATCATTGGAAAATTTCTAGCCTGGGCGAGCTTATTGCCAATTTTTTTGGTCGTTTCTTTTGTTACTTTAATTCTATTTAGAAGAGAAATTCATACAGTAAGTTTAAGTTGAAGAGAACCTATTTTCATTTCATATAATTAAACATGTTTTTAATTAACTTCAGCTTATTGAGTAGTAATAATTTTTCACAATCACTGAAGTAGGAGTTGGTCATTTTCTATCATCTTGATATTATTTAGTTATCTTTTCTATTTCAGATTACATTCTTTTCTGGTATATTAATGAATGAAGGAATTAATCAAATTCTCAAGTATATTATCAAAGCACCAAGACCTTGTAGAAGTTTGTAAAAATCAGCTTTATTTGATATTGATTTGCTCATTAGATTTTCTTATCAATTGTCTTTATCTGGTAGATTAAGTGATGATGATGATGATGATGATTTTTAGATTCTGATGCTGGTCATGTGATATATGGAATGCCATCAAGTCATTCACAATTTATGTCCTTCTTTGCTTCTTACATTACTTTATTTGCTCTGATCAGGTAAGAGTAGTACTTGGCTACTTGTCAACATTTCTTATTGTTTTCAATTATTAATAGATAATAATAATAATGATAATAATAATGATGATATGGTTAATTAATGTTGGTCTTGTTACATTTTAGGCTTCACACACAGTATGAATCTATAACTGATATTATTTGGAAGCATGTTATTTCAATTGGTTCTATTCTTGCGTCCATCATTGTAGCGTATAGCAGGTATTGTCAATGATCATGTTATCATCCTACAGCTACACCACTGTATGGGGTTGTGGGGGTGGTTCACCCTTGATGTCCCTGTGTGTAATGTAATTTCTATTCAAGTACATGATAGTGCCATTTGATCCATCAGACCAAATAAACTTCTTCTTTGCCTGTAGAGTCTATCTTCGATACCACACACCAGAGCAAGTAATATGTGGTTTAATAATTGGCTCTTGTCTTGGTATTTCTTGGTTCATTTGTACACAAAGAATCTTCTCCCAATTTTTTGATGATATAGTTTCTTGGTAAGATATTTATTAATTTTATTATTTTCCTGCAATGTTACTATTTTATAAATGTTTAACTTTCTTCCCATGGTTTGTTAATAAGTTATAGTTTCTTGTTTGTTGGCAGGCCTGTTTCAGAATTCTTTTTGATTAAAGACTCCTCAAGAATCCCAAATGTTCTTTGGTTTGAGTATGTTGAGTCAAGAAAAGAATCAAGGTTCATTTTGCCATTGTCAATACAGTTCACCTTTGTCTCCTGTCCTTTAGCTATTGATTGTTAGATTTATTCCGGTTAAGAAGCAACTAACTTTACTCGTATGACGTAATGCTTTCATATCAATTATTTGTTTTTTTAGACAAAGGCAGCGAAAGTCGACAAAATCTCAGTAAAAGCGCCGAATGTAAAATCCACAATGAAGGCTTCATATTCTATATTTTCAAATAATTTCTACTTTTATCACCGAAATTTCTTGATTAACCACCAATTGTTTTCCTCATGTCATTCCACCACGCGCTTGCGCAAGTTTCTCGCTTCATGCAATGCAAATTCTATCATTTAGAATGCGAAAAACCAGTTGCTTGCAATTACTTCATGTAATTATGACTCCACAAACAGTACTGAATAATTGAAGAGAGACTTTCGGTGACCAAAAATTGATGAATTAAGAAGTGAATAGAGAAGTTGAAACTGTATGGAGGACCCCGACGGTTTTCCATTTATTATTTAACAGATGCTGAGCGATTAAAGGTTTGTGTTATTATTAAGAGGCTGAGAGAGGTGTCCTTTTATTTCTGATAAAGACATTTTGACATCTTAGAATTTATAGATATATGGCTGGATAAAAGTGAAGATAATATTGAACAATTGAAATAATGATAAGTTAAGAAAATGATGCTTGAAACAGTTGCTGTTTGTGTTATAGTTGTAACAGGAGTTTTGGCAATTGCACAGGCTTATTACGTTGGTAAATGTTTTGAAGGTGGACAGCCAAAGGAAAATTCTCATTTTAACAACGAAATTCTCAATTGATTTGTAAGTGATTTTTATTTTTGTCAATTCTTGATATTACATTAAATATAAGAGCATCATATTTGCTGTTGATGGCGTGGAAAAATTTTGTTTCTCTGACTGATTCTATGCTGTCGGAATGAAACATTTCTGAATATTTTCACGTTCGCAGGTTATGAAAAACATAATTTTCGCATGCAATGCAGACCTTAAAACTTCTATCCCTATCCCTATTTCTGGCAATTTATCAATCACTTCCAACTTCACAGACCTTCCTTAAATAATACTTTATACCAAGGGTGTTTAAAGTCATCTGCAGTGAACAGAGAAAAAGCTGCGCATAAATTATCAATCATGATAATTATGCATTGCATCACAGTGTGCATATCAACCTGTATTCAATATTGAGTATTGTTCGTTAGGTATTGAATCATAAAGCATGGTGGACAGCGTCTATTCACTTCTGACATTAATATTAACATGATGATGTTATTGTTTGGTTTTATTCTACACCAAAGGCGTTCTTTCATTGCAGGAGAAATCCAAACATCGTAAAAACATAGCTTATGTAGAACGATATTCTATGAAGGTTGCATATGAAAAAGAAGTGTCTCCTTGCAAGGCAAAATAGAAAACTTTAAATGCCAGCACCGTATCTAGTTCTGGTTGTTCTTGGCATTTTTATTGCTGCAACTGTCGCCGAGATTTACATGTTTTTAAATTGTTCCTTGCTAAAGAACAGAGTCTGTAAAGTACCAAATAGATGTAACATTGGGATATACTGATAAGTCTAAATTGAAAGAATTTAATCACTAGAATTAGACTATCAAGAAGAGAAAAGAGACTCTTTCATATTGAAAACAAAGAAGTCGAAGGAGATTGAATCAAGTTGGCGTTGAACAAAGTAATGCCAATTAATTCATTCGAACTTTGTGGATTTGTTGTATTGGAAATTATAATAATTTATGGACTTTATAAACTAATGTTCATTCTTCCTTTTATTTTATAATTCTTATTTTAACATTATCGTACTTTTTGGCATCGTTTCAACGTTTTGAATTTCAGCTCTTGACATATTGTACTTTAGAGTATTGATTACTCAATTATTATATAATTGCAATTAACTTATTACTAGCAAGTGTGTAAATCACTTAAAGTTTTCATTCAGCAATAAAGTTAAGATGGTTTTTACAGGCAGTGTTGCATTAACTTCAGTTGCTTGGATTGCAGTGCTGTATCTTTTTGATTTACGTTTTCTTTTCCGCTCAGTGAAGTAATGTAGCCAAAAATGGAAAAATGAATTAAGCAATAGCAGCTTGTGTGATATGTAATAACAATATTAACCTCTTTAAATATTGAATATGTGAAAATGGTGAAGTCTTTTTGAAACTCTATCTTCCAGCAACTGCATAGCATATATGACGTAACGATGATCAGAAGAAACTAAAAAGATGGAAGAAACATTAGGGTGCGCGCGCATTGCTATTGACGCATCGACCAAAAGAGTGTTCCATGTGCAAATTTTACTCTTTTGAAAATTATTGAATAAATCATGTTTGGACAAGGAATAACTGGTCAAAGTGGCTTTAAGGGCTTTGGAGTTCCTTCAACCTCTTCATCTGCAGCTTCAACAGGTACTTCAACATTTTCGTTCGGTACGAAGCCAGCTCAGTCTCAACAACAACAATCCTTAGGCCTAGGCCAATCTTTAACCACTGCCGCAACTACTGCACCAGCGTCTTTACAATTTCCTGCCTTTGGCACTGCTACGTCATTAGCTGCAACGAAACCAGCTGTAGATGGATTTAAACTTGGTCCAACAATGACTTGTTCTGCTGGGTCTTCTGTGGCCTTTGGGTTAACTTCGACAGCAGTTGCCAATGCCACACAAGCTCAAGGCCAAACCCAATCGCAAATCAAAAGTACAACAGCTCCCAGCCTTTCGTTCGGTAAATATCTTATTATTGTTTATAATGTTTTATATACATGTAGTTTATTTATGTCCTGTTTTCTGAAGCAATTTAAGAATTGAGGTCGTTCACATGGCCGCCTGCCACGCCCCCTTTTTACGACTCATCCTCTCCCTCCCTCTTTTAGCCACCTGACAAGAAATACGAATTAAGGTCTTCCCTTTAAGCTATATATTAAGATCATGCGACAAAAATAAAAATAGTTAACTCCCTCAACTTGATATGTGTTTGATATTAAGTTTGACACTTTTCAGGGCAACAATCAGCTACTATTCAAAAGACCGAAGCCACGCCTGCAGCTGGAATCACATTTGGTGGAACCTCTTTGCTTTCTCAACCAAAATCAGATGCACAGGTATATTTATGTTTCCTTATTTTCAAATAATTTTTTTCCATCCTTAATTGATGCAAGAGAAAGCTGCTTGTTAATGAAACCATTATTTGTATCTTATTCTGAAACTTTCTTTATTCCACAGCCAGCTGTTTTGACAACATCTGGAAGGTTTGTGAATTTAGTTAATTGTATTTTACATCCATCTTTCTGTTTGATTATGTGACATTATTCAAGTTATTACTTCCATTTCAGTTCTTTAGCAGCTGATAAAAGTATAGCAGCTTCCCAAAGTAGTGCTCAAGCAAGCAATGCTTCTTTGAAAAGTAAGTAGTTTTTAATTTATGCTGTTATCTTTTGATGATACAACAGTTCATTTGAAGATAAGAAATTTCTGTAATGGCTGCTTTATTTTTTCTCAGATATTGCCTCAGATGCTTCCTCTACAAGGTAGATTAGTTGAATCATGTTTTTGTTAGCTGCAATAGTTTCATGTTGAATCTTCTGTTTTATGATTGACATGAATTAAAATTTCAGCAAAAGTTTAAATTACAAAGAGTTAGAAGACATAATCAACAAGTGGATTCACGAATTAGAGGAGCAAGAAAAAGTGTTTTTAAACCAGGCAAAGCAAGTGAATTCATGGGATAGAATGCTTATACGGAATGGAGAAAATGTTTGTTAATAATTATTGGTATCCATTTTATTCATCTGCTTCCATTTCATTTAGTGTCCTTCTGATGTTTTAACGTATATTGTATCATGTCATAGATAACACAATTGAATAATGAAATCGAGAGACTTAAACTGGAGCAAAGCAGGTAAAGTAGTTGTACTTTTTCAAAGTCTTGGCACTTTGTAACTTGTTTCATGACATAATTTAATGCTTCAAAACTTTTTTCAGCTTGAATCGTGAACTTGATTTCATATTATCAAGACAACAAGAACTTGAAGAGACCCTGGTTCCACTTGAAGAGCAAGTTAAAGATCAACAAACTGTACCATATATGCAACATGCTGATATCGAAAGAGAAAGGACGTAAGTTCATATCTTTACATTATTCATTCTAGGCAGGGCAATGGCTGTAACAATTTGATTTTTCACCTAACCTAATTGATCTCACTGGTTTTATATACTTTCGAGCATGGAGATTCAGAATTCAAGACAGATATTAGCAGAAAAATTGTTGGTTATGGGTATTGTTATTTTTTGTCTACAGGTATCAAATGGCTGAAGGTATTGATAACCAGTTAAAAAGAATGATGCAAGATCTTAAAGATATTATCAATCATATTAATAGCTCGAATGCTAATCTCAAAGAATCTGAAGATCCTGTAAGCATTAAAGAATTTCAGACTTCAGTCTTACTTTAATTGTTTTTCTTTTCGACAGTTCTATTTGTTGCTTGAAGTGTAAGGTATATGCCATTCTATTACTTTTCATGTAAGATGGTGCAAGTGGCTAAAATTTTGAATTCTCATATGGATTCATTGCAATGGGTTGACCAAAATAGCCGTGAGTATTTCAATCAAACTACTTGTCAAAAGAACAAGCAATGAACGTTATCATTTATCAAAGTTGCGAGGTATTTTTCGTTTTCAGTTTTGCTTCAAAAGCGAGTCGAGGACGTGAGTAAATACGTCGAAAATCAGAAAAGAGAACACGAAAGATCGCTCAGATTGGTAAATTACATTTTCATGTTGTTATTCATTTTTTTTTAATGACTCTAATCTGAATATAATTGATTTAATATAAATTTTTTGAATTCACAGACCTTTGACTGATTAATTTTGGACCGTTTTGATGAGATGAAGAGTGGATACCCAATCGAGTACAACAATTTAGATACATTGTCAAATCTTCTTGTTTTTACTGATTTTGGACATTTTGATACGAGCATATGGAAATACTTACATTTTCCTATGAACCAGTACTTTGCTGGCATCTTAACAAAGAAAATTACACGAAAACGAGGCTGCAAATATCTTTCACAGCACCTGCTCCTCGTACAACAGTGCGTCCCACACAAAGTACCTGAAAAGATGCTGAGTTGATTATTGTTTTTTTTTGAGCTACAGAAAAAGTTTTAAAAGATCACATTTAACCAGCGTATAATTTTTAGAGTTTATTTCAGTTGCAAATTCAAAACTGTTATCTAACAGTCTTGGTACTTGATATATATTCCTCTCATCCGAAATTACTGATTTTGAATGATCTTAAATGCTCACACGGCTGCATTATAACAGTTTGAGAAAATGCTTCTACGCTGTGCGTGCACACGACTGGTATTTAAAATGCCATGATTTGGCATTTTTCAATCCCTGATTGCAAGTGGGCTGATTCATGTGTGGTCCTTTATCTTATTTCGCTTTGTGATTTTTCTTGCTACGATTTATGAAGATAAGATTGGCGCATGGTCGAATTCACAATTGGTAAGATTATTCTTCATTATTATCTACAACACACACGGCTATGAATCTTTAGACGGTCTACGTTTTTATCTTTGTTAAGTTAAGCCACTGTATCATCATTGATTAGATATGGGTTCATCTATGACAGCTTTTGAGGCGGAAGAATTATCCGAAGATAGTTGCGAGCTTATCAACCGTGATAGATATGCTTCTGTTTGGGTATGATTATGTCCACATTCATCTTTCTTTATATCTGATATGATTTATTTTGCTTTCTTTTTGCGTGTTTTTTGTGTGTTTCATTAATGTATTGTGTTACAGTATTGTTTTAGTTCTTTTTGTGATTGTTCAGTTATGTTTGTCACTGTGTGTAAAAGGTATGTATGTTTTCATGGTCATTATTATTAGTAAGTATTTTGCTTTTCAATTTCCTACAGAAATTCTCGTCAGATATTTGTTACTACTAATATGCTACTACTAATTATACCGAAAATCTCATCATGTAACTCCACAAACCGAAATCCTTTATTGAAGATAGGCTACTGCATAGCTGATATTTTCATCCATACCATTCTGCAATGTTAACATCCGATTTGTCTTGTACATGTTAGAATTGGAGAAGTTCGATATCAGATAGTCGATTTGAGAAATTTGTCAAGGTTTGTTTGCGACTTCAGAAGGAGAAGAAATATTTGGAGTTACAGATTCGAATGGAATTAGAGAATTGGCGTGGCAATGCAAAGAGAGGGGCGCCAAGCGCAGAGTGCAGACAACGCATCAGTGAATATTTGAAGTTATTTAAACAGGCACAAGAAACACAAGACTCTTTTATTGAAAAAGAAAAATTAAGATTACTTTGCCAAGGCAATGGAATGAGTAAAGAAATTCAGAGGAAACTGAAAGCAAGACTTCGATTTTTTTCAATCTTAAATAGGCAGCATGAAGTTTTACTGGAAATGGTGAGAAAAGATGTACAAGATTGCCGATTATTATTCAGAAAAATTAAAGAGAATGACTCGCAGATAAGGTATCATTTAATCTTTAACCAGCTTATTTTTAATTTTCATTTACATACCATGACTTAGCACATGCATAATAACGCCCATTTTGATTTTAAGGCATCGACTACACGAAGAGACATAAAATACGTCATAGAAAAATGGACAAAATGATTCGATTTATCAAAGGTAAGTGGCATATCAACTTGATTAAGAAGAATTAACAAACAAAATTCAACATAGACAAGCAAACAGTGTTAGCCAAAGATAATTTTTTCAGCTAAAAAGGTGATGGTTTCTTTGGTTGAGGCTGTCGTTGTGCCAACATTGCTACTTCTAAATCATAAAATGAATAGGCATCATGTTTGTAATATTCACCGGTCTTGTAGCTAGCAATATAGGTGTCATAATCTTTCTGTTCTTGCGGTATAACAACTTTGTCTCCAACATTTTCAGCTAATATATTTTCTGCAACTTTTTCGGCGATAATTTTTTCTGCAATGCGTGCTGGTTTCTTTGCAGCTTTACGTGCTTGGCAGTGAAACAGATAACACAACATGTAAGTATGTGGTTAAATCAGATGGTGCACCTACTTAGTTAAATTAAAGCTAACAGTAGCATACCTTTCTTTGGTTCAGAAACTTTCTTAGCAGCAAAAATCTCGTGCGAAGTAGCAATAGGTCGTGTTTGCAAAATTCTCGTCATGTTTTCCTGAGCTGCAATCTGAAAATTTATAAAATTTGAAATAATTTGGTAAAATATGCGGTATATTTTGGCTACGCTACCAAAAATAGAAATAAACATGAAAGAATTACCCTGCAAATCTGATTAAGTCTCAGCAGTGACATCTTTGCACGCTTGGAGGTTATTGGTTATCCGCAATTGTACCTGAAGAAGGATGTTTATTTTTTATTTTTAGGCCAATGAAAAATCTGCAAAGAGTCGCAGCATGATGAAACAGCCTCTTCCGTTTCAACTTGGCCTCACTTGCATGAACCACACACAATTCTTTCTTTGGAAAGTTTTAGATCATGACATGAGCATGAGACATCATTGAAAATATCTCATTTAAAATGAAAATTTATTACAAAAATCACGTATTCAAAGTATATTGAACAGATATATTCAGATATTAGATATATTGCACAGCATGTCTAAAAACGAGGCAATGATTCCAAAAAGCATTGTCAAACTTATTACTGAATACATATGTCAAACTTTGGATAATAAGTTTTAATTTTTTGAACGCCAATCAAGATTAGAAGAAAAATGCCAACTTATTCACTCTCCTAGTCTTTTCTTTCATTTCTGATTTTTGTAAAGGTAATCTAATTTGAAGAAGAAAGGGAAAGTTCAACAAAAGTACAAAGGTGCTTGCACAACTAAATATTTGAAGGATGGGCGATAATTTGACATGCCATTCCCAAATAATATTTCACTATTTTGATAGAGTGCCAAACTAACAATAAATTTGTAATTGATTGATAGATGTTGGAGTCTCCCTGTTTTTGTGAAATTTAATGAAATAACAGATCATTAATTTGTCTTGCCTATTTTGTATTTTTAACATGAATTTTGTCATTAAAAGCGAACAGCGAGTTAGGGCGGCAATTGTGTTGTGAGTGACTATTCAATAATCAACCGGTGAAGCAAGTGAAGACATGTGATTATGATGGCCTAGCCTAAATGATTGTTAGCATTATCGGAGTCAACAATTTGAACGCTTCATTAAAATAGCAGGTATTTGTCTTTTTCAAAAGGCCTATTGTCACTGATATTGTCAGCCTGTTTTGTTAACTTGATACGTGGGTAAAATTCCATGTTGACGAACATAATTGAAGTAGAGAGAAGAAAAGCAAAGCATTGATGAACATTTAAGCAACAAGCAGCTGCCAGTCTCAGTTTTGTTATTTTCATGCTTTTTAGAAATGGAAATTGGATATTGTGATTCAACTACGGACAGAGATGAGCTTCATTTACCAGAGAAAGTTCCTGGAATCGAGTACTCTTGTGACAATGACTCGGGTTTGTACATTTCATTATTTACACTAATATTATGATGTTAGTTTTTTTCTTTGTTTTTAACGCTGGGTTGCTTCCATTGTCTGCGTTCAACTCCACACTGTATTCAATTTGATCCACTCACTTTATGTGGGCAAAGAAGTGTTTATGATGCCAGGAATATTGTTTTGTTATATTTCTGAAGCAGGTCTCAGCATGTTTTTTTACTTTTTCTCATCAACATATTATGCATGAAGTGGTTTCAATAGTTAAAAAACAATGAAAGCGTGGTAGGATGATAAGTTTCTTTTGTTGTGATGAAGCAGACTTTACTTTTACATTGTCCCAATCAGGGTTAGTTTCAGAGAGCTTGTTTTTCTTTTTAAACATGTGGACATTGCGTGCTTCGTTTTAGCGAGATTTTAAAGCTCTCCCATCATCTTTCTTTTCGCAATTTTTGTGACAGAACAGAACAGAAGAACAGAGCAGCCCCATGCAACATGGCATCACAGTATGCCTGTGAGGTTGAGTTGGAATTCTCGTGGACATTTTTCAACTTGAATGTCAGGATGTTTTAACGCGCGTCTTTGCTTTTCCACGATGATAAGTCATTAGATCTAAAAAGCTCTGTTTTTAGTACATATTAAAGTTGTGAATTTTTACATTCGTTTCATTTCGACGACCCAAAAAACTAAAATTTTAACTCGTGTCAATATGTTGATTTGTTAATTCAATAACCCGAATCATTGCAATTGAACCAGCTGTCATATTCAGACGCAAACTTTAATCTTCTTTATCCTTTTTGCAAGTATACACGATATGGGAACTGATTTTAATGTTTTTCTTTCGTTTTATTTCTAACAGTGACCACCATTACACGGTAGGCTATCAGATTAAAATGAAATGCCAAAATAGTATAAAATAGGTCAGAAATGCATCATCAGTCATTGCGAAGTATAGGAAGACCAAATTGCCAAATTGCCAATAAACAGGCTGGCAATTAGGCCAATATCAAAATGTTTCATGATATTGATTTCGTGTTTGGCAATCTATTTAACATGGACGTCAATGATGATGAGGTACTTTTTGGTGATAACGTGAACAGCAATGACAACTTTGATGTCGAATTTGATACTTTCTATGCGACATCAATTTTCGATTCTGATAATATTTTCCACCAGAGTAAGTTCAATTTAATTTTATTAACAGATGCAATACATTTTGCGTTGTTAATTGTTGCCGTGCCCCCCATCAAATTTTGTGGATATCAACTTTGAAAGGCACGCTAATTCTTGTCGGAGCTACTTTATGTAATGTCGCACGATACGTGTTATTTGAATAGAACTTCCTTGCATGACAGATTGATTGAAGAAAAGAATTCAAAATCGTTTGTTTTATTTGATGTTCATGACCCAGAATAAGTCATTTGATCTTGTTCCTATCTTTTATTTGGCTTTGTTTGGTTCGTTTCAATTTTCATGTTTTTTATCTGCATTGTTCACTGTTGCTTTCTTTTGAGTTTCACGAAGGTCATTTCACGTTTTCATATTTTTTAATCGTACGATGTTATATTTTTCATCGTAATATTCCAGGTTTCATTATTATATTAATAACAATAATTATCTTTGTTAGTTTTGCGTCTGTATTTTTATTGTTTGTTTCGATTATATTTACAGCAACAGTAAATATGGTGGATAGTTGTATGCAAGAGACAGCATCATTTGAACCTATCAACTCGAACAGTCCCCTTTCTGATGCAAGCTATGGAAGCAGTGGCTTATCAGCCAGTCATCAATCATTTATTCCATCAACCAATCTGAGTCCAAACAACGCTGATCGACAAGTCTTGCCTTGTTCCGTGTGTGCTGATAAAGCATACGTGAAGCATTATGGGGTTGTTGCTTGTGAGGGTTGCAAAGGGTTCTTTAAAAGATCTGTCAGGAAAAACAACCAATATCAATGCCTTGGAGATCGAATGTGTGATATTGATCGAAAATCAAGAAATCGATGCCAATTTTGTCGTTTTCAAAAATGTCTAGAAGTTGGAATGAAGCCAGAGGGTATGTATCTTGTTTTGTAATTTCCTATTATTGTTGCATCTTTTCTTTCTTGAACCTTTATTTATCATTTATGCATTTATTTATAATCTGATTTGATTATATCATCTAATTCAATGAGTTGTATTGCAGTTCGTAATTTAACAGCAGATGTCTCTCTTTACTTTCCAACGCTAATCTTCTATTACCACAACTTAAAGTGATTAGTTCGGTTTTTAAATGGCTCTCCATGACGTCATCATATTTATTTCATCATTAAGAACCTGTAGTTACGTTTTTTTCAAATTGCAAATCGAATATAGCAGATTGTAAATAACATTGCCCCATTTTTATGCATTCATTTGCGAAATACAATGTTCTGTCTAGTGATAAATGGTGAATTGTGAAGGGAGCTCATTTCTTTAGAAGTAAGATTATTTCACAAAAGATAAAGATTAAAGCACAGCATGATGTAAATTATTTTAATCTGGTTACTTCGAACATTTCATTGTGAAACATATTTTGAAGAACAATAAAGCAATTGCGAATCGTCATCTGCTTTGCTCGAATCAGGTCACATTTGCAATTCCTTTGTTAGACATACTAATAACATTGTCTCTTTGAAAATTACTTGTTTGCTTGCATAACTTGTTAACATTGACAGATGCCATATTACTTTAGCCATATTGCAATATGTTTTTGCATTATTTAATCTATTATAAATGTGGTTAGTACTGAATTGAGCAGAACAAGCTTCGTAATACAAGTACATTTGAGCGACAAAGTGAAGTTTATTGGACTTGGATGAAGCCAAGTTTGATTGATTCATTTTTTCTTCATCGTCGTTAGTATTTCAATCATCGCTCAATTAATAGCAGGTATAATTGAATGTTGTTGTTGTTGTTGCTGTAGTGGTAGAGGTGATAGTAAATAGCAGACAGTATAGAAATATTTGTGTTCTTATATCTGTTTGTAATGACGTCGTTGCCATTCCTTTCCAGCTGTACAAGATGAAACATTGAAGAAGGAGAAGAAAGATTCAAATAAAAGAAAGATGGCAACTAATACAAACAATACACCGAAGGGAAGCCCTGTCGAAGTTTCTTCATCTCGTACTGATTTGCCAATCATTCCAGTTGAATCTGTGATAGCAGCAGAAACAATGGTCGATCCATCAATTCAAACATACGCAAGTGCTTCAGTTGACCCTATTCGCCATGTCTGTCTTGCCGCAGATAAACAAGTAACCATCATTATTATTATTATTAATATTATTATATTGTTTTTGTCTTCACTACACACACAGAGTGATTGTGTAGAATTGTGACACACCCTTGTAATTGGTTGTCTGCTGGAGATCGATTTTCGAAACAATGCATTGCATATTGTCGAATTCTTAAAGAACGGTCTTTAACTTATCTATCATTTGCAATATCAGACTTCATTCTTTACATTTTCATTTTATTTCTTTTCTCTAAGCTTGCGTCACTGGCCGAATGGGCTAAAAAGCTGCCATACTTTACTAATCTTGACATTGCTGACCAAGTAGTTTTATTACAATGGAGTTGGCCTGAGCTTTTAATTGGAGGCTTTTGTCATCGTTCTTGTGCAGTTAAAGACGGCATTCTCTTATCAACAGGTTAATATAATTTCAATACTTTTTCGAATTGATTATTATATATTTATCATTGGCATTGAATTGTGTAATTTTACTAATCATTATCATTGTAATTTAGGTTTGCATCTGACAAGAGAGAATTTGAAAAAAGCAGGCGTCGGCGCAATTGTTGATAAAATATTTGCCGAAGTGATTGAAAAAATGCAAGAAATGCAATTAGATAGGGCTGAGTGGGGTTGTTTGAGAGCTGTCATGCTTTTTTCACCAGGTAAACAACTTTAATTACAACTTTAATTGCAACCTCGTAATGCCGTGTCATTACCCATGTAATGCCGATGATATTGCGCCTACAGTGATTATTTACATGTTGTTGTTTAGATGCAAAAGGCTTGAAGGCTGTGCAGCAGGTTGAGAATTATCGTGAATTATACAGTGCAACATTGGAGGACTACATGAAGAAGAATAAGCCAGTCCAACCAGATAGATTCACCAAGATAATACTTCGTGTACCAGCACTGAAATCAATAGGGCTACAAGCTTTGGAGCATTTATACTTCTTCAAATTAATTGGAGATGTTCCTATTGATACATTTCTACTTGATATGCTTGAAGTTAATCAATCCTAACTTTTTATTTCACTATTATTATTCTTTTTGTATTTTTATTTGGAGCTTTTGAGAAAGCATGTACTGGTACAGTAAAACCCGCATTTCAGTTTTCCATCCAGCCTGTTGTTAAAAAACAATGGACTATTGTTTTTTCTATTGCTTCCAGCAAAAATATCAGCCTCAAGGTTCTTAATCCATTAGTTCTCAGTTCTTATATATGTGGGTTTTTACTGTATATGTTTTCTCAGTCATTGCCAGGTACATAGCACGCGTTTTGTTTTCTATATTTGCGAATAATAAATAAACCTTTCAATATCAAGCATCTAATTGAGGTGTTCTAGTTAAAAATATTGATGACAGTGATGATAATGTCTCTCGAATTATGACATTACATCTATATTTGTGCGCCTTCACAATTACGCCGGCTATGAGGTGTCGCAGCTTTGCCTTATTTGTTATTGATTGATTGTGGTCAAGTCTCAAGAAGGAAAGATTAAGAAAGGCGTCGCCATGTGTGGGGAAGATGATTCTGATTCTAAAAATAACGCAGTTGTGACATTTGTTTCATTCATGCATGTTTACGAGTTATGAATCAGTATTGTTATGTTAAAATAATTTAACACTTTATACAGGAATCACGGACGCTGCTATTGTTTTTCTCAGATTTTATTTGAATTCATCACATTATTAATTTACAACCTGCATATTTCGTCGACGAAACGGAACTAAAGTTCTTTATTGACGTTTTCTACTATCGGCCTAAATGGCACTTCCGCAACGAGTGTGATAATTGGTAATGTGGCGTTTGTATTTTTATTTTTTAAGTTATTTAATTACTACTAACCTGGTCATGGATTGTTATTGTTGAAATAAAGTAGGTCAATTCTAATTTTACTATTTCAAAGGTAGATCTCAATAATAAAAATAATTTCATCATCTGACGATGGAATTGCCATAAATGGTTGTATATAATTTTTTGCAGAGTTAAAAATGTTGAAGTCATCTGTAATATGTTATTCGATTATCGTTATCCTGAATTTGGCAAAAGGAAATTGCATGTGTAAGTACAAATTTTTTGTGAATTTTATATTGTGTATTAAAATCTCATTCCAACCAGACATAACTTACATTGCGCACATTCACTGCACGCCGTGATAGATTGAGTAATGTTTCCTTTTTTGGACCTCTTTATTACTTTATTTATTGTAATTATTTTGTTTATTTCCAGTTTGCAATAAATCTCTGGGGTTAGAAGATGGTAGAATTCATGATAATCAGATGCATGCGACTGTATCAGCTGCAGGAACAAAAGCACCTGATGCAAGATACAACAGTTCATCAAGTTGGTGTGTAAATAGGGAAGAAAACCTTTCAGGCTTTGAAGATGGTGTATATTTAGAGATTGATTTTTTGAAAGTGACAAAAATTACTGGAATCATATTAGCAGGGCCACACAATTTTCCAACTCATAGTTATGGCTCTAAAATTAAACTTGCACAAAAATTGACCCAAAATGGTCCATTAAACTCAACGGTTTGTTTGTATTATTTTTGACTTCTTATTGTGCCATTTTAAGGATTTGGAGTTTTTATATATTTACCATTGTTTAATTTCCTTCAGATATTAACTACATCAAATTTGGTTTTCCCGAAGTCAGAATATTTGAAGATAGAGCCACCAATTTATGCAAGATTTTTGAGATATCTGCCACTGTTGAATTCAAATGCAAAATGTGTAAACATGGAGTTACTTGGTTGTAATGCTGCTTTTCAAGGTAATATCATTTAACTTTATTTATAAGCACACTATGTAATACCTTCCACATACAATATTTCCTCTAATGAGCACTCAGGCACTTAGAAAATATTTTGGAGCATTAGGTGGACATTTATTAGAGGGGGTTCAGATGCATCTTGTATGTTTTGTTGTTGTTTATTTTATCATTTCTGCAATGATAATTGTTGTGACGGATGATATTTTATTGTTTAGATTGCAACAGTCCAATTTTAAATCATCAACTGAGCTATTTAGAGTCATCTTACTACACCACTGTTAACGGCCAATCAAAATTTCTTGGCAAATACATTGCTGAGCCAATTTCTACATTTCCATGGGGTCCAGATGTGAAAGCAGAATTCAACAGTCCATATCAAGAGTATGTAGAAGTGAACTTGAAAGAAGCTTACTTTTTAACTGCAGTGAAAACTTTCATTCCAATGTATGCATCAAGAAGTTTAGATATGCCTGCACATTTCATATTCCAATTTAAATCAACCAACAACATGCAGTGGACTAATTTAACACAGTTAAATAATAAACTGGTAAGATTTGTTGATGTTATTTGATATTTTGCAAACTTTATCATAATTCATGAAAGTTTTACTTTTGAACAAAATCTCCTTCAGCTTGTTTTCAACACATCTGCATCACTTGATAATATTTTGGAAATTCAATCAAAGTTTAAAGCCATGCAAATTCGTATACATCCAAAAATTCGAGCAGGGAAGCAAATATTTCTGAAACTACAACTTTATGGTTGCTTATTCAAAGGTAAAATTACTTTGTATTGTTCTTCATTTATTCCAAATCATTCTTATCACTAAAACCAGTAACATGAATGGGTTTTTTTGTCAGACGCATTTCAACCCAAGGCCACTGTAATAGTTCCAACAACACCAATAAAAAGAACAAAAATGCAAACAATGTTTCCAACAGGTTTGTGTCAACAACTTTTTTATTTATTTCATAGATCGGATATTTTTTCTAATTAACTATTTTTGATATCATATTGGATTTCAATCTGATTGCAGACACGGGAAGATCAACAGCGACAAATTCTGTAAAAGCAATCATCTTGTATTACGAGATTCGACAGGGAAATCGATATAAAGATGTTCCATATGTAGGCAAAACAAATAAAGATGTATTATATGATGGAAAAGGTTTGCTTACTGATGGAGTAGATGGACTGAAATCACCTATTTTTCAACCCTCGTTGTGGGTGGGTTGGAGACGGAGTGTGCTTCCATTGCCATATATTATCATTTTACTCGAGAGGGAAGTTGCATTGCAGACTCTTTCATTGGTAAGCTATATTAACACAAGTGAAAAGATTGGGTTCTATACATCATGTACAGTACAGTACAGTAAAAATGAGCTACAACCTTGGTTTAATGTTGGCTACTTTTGCCCAAAACAACCCAAGATTATTGGACCAATCAAACATAATGTCAATCTGTTTGGCAAAGTCACATTGAGAATTCGATTAACATTCAACTATTCAAACGAATGGCTACTTTTCAGCGAAATATCTTTCAATAAATGTAAGAGTAATGGTAATTTTTTTTCGTATTGAAGAAATTCAATCTCTTTTTATTTACCGGGAATATTTTTTCTAATTGAACGCATTTCTTTTTCCCAGATTCGAATATTGGCAATTCTTTAGATTTATCATATACATTCTGCAATATTTCAACTTCTAATGGTATTAATTATTAGCATTTATGTTATTTGTTTCTTACTGATCCTTTTCAACGCCATTGTGTTTGGTATATTTGTAATTTTATTTTTTTTTGTAGTTGGAAACATTGTTGATGATACGAATTCAACGCTAACTATTTTGAGTATCATAATACCATTGTTACTTTTGCTGATCATCGTGATCGTATTGATCATTAAATTCCGAAAGAAAATCATATATTTTATACGTAAGAGAAGGGAGTGGCATAAAGGAGAAACTTGCGAAGCCACGGTAGCATATTCGAAAGAAAGAAGTCATATGTACGAACAAGTTAAAGATCGAAATATTGGTAAATTTAAAAATCTCTTTTTTCGCATTCTTATTCGACGTTTGATGGTGTAAAGTAGTGGAACTACTTTGTTCGTCCTTCAATTGTAGATCGCTCAATGAATACGTCACTTTTGAAAAAGCAGGAGGAAGAGAATGATAATTTGCACCACGATGATGACGTCATATATACAGCACCAGATCAAGATGTGTCTCATGTTGGTTACGTTGAAGTAACAGTGGATGCAGAGAAGTCATCGCCAAACTATGCTGAGCCCGATGCAAAGCCAGATTCGAATACAATTGAGTTGAATCCAATCTACGAAGGTACACGTATATACGAAGACCCATACCAAACTGTTACTGGATCTAGTCTTTATGCCAATCCAAATATGGACAAAGATAAACTATCAGCTGTTGAAATCAAGAAATTTCCACGTGAAAAATTGCGATTTATTGAAAAGATCGGCGAAGGACAATTTGGGGAGGTATGCAAGTTATTAAAATTGGAATTATTATCATTAATTGTCATTTCTCTCTCTTCATTAGTCATATTGTGCTTCTTCTACATGCAACTATATACCATATGTTTTTTATTAGGTTCATATATGTGAGGTGAATGCATTAGGAAGTCTATTGGACACGGAGCCCAATTGCAGTTGGTTGTTAAACAATACTGTCATGGTTGCTGTGAAGTTATTGAAATCTGGAGTAGATAAAGCAGTTGAATCGGAATTCATAAAAGAAGTCAAAGTAATGGCAAGATTGAAACACGCCCATGTTGTACAATTACTTGGCATGTGCGATGAGGAGCCAAAGTGTATGGTGGTAGAGTATATGGAGAACGGTGATTTGAACCAATTCCTCAAGAACTTCACTCTTTCATCATCATCATCATCAAATACAAACCTCACGTCATCGAATGAGTTGAATAAAGAGACATTGTTGTATGTTTGCACACAAATATCATCTGGTATGAAATATCTATCATCACAAGGGTTTATTCATCGTGACCTTGCGACGAGAAATTGTCTTGTTGGCCATTCATTCACTGTGAAAATATCTGATTTTGGAATGTCAAGATATCTTTATTCTAAACAATATTATAGAATTGAAGGTAAAGCAGTTTTACCGATCAGATGGATGGCACCTGAGAGTTTATTCTATGGTATTATTAATTATTTTATATTATTACTTATTACTATAATCATAATTAGACTTACGAACTTCCTTTTTTCATTGAATCATTGTATGCTGCTCTTATCACACGCATATTTATCATCCAGGTACATTCACAAGTCAGACAGATGTTTGGGCTTTTGGTGTAACAGTTTGGGAAATCTTTACACTTGCTAAAGAAACACCATTTGCACATTTGACAGATCAACAGGTGATCGACAACGCATGCTCAGTGGTTGCCAGGAAACAAAGGGCGTTCACATGTTTACCTCAACCAATTGGCTGCTCAAACGAGGTTTATCAATTATTACTTCAATGTTGGCAAAGGTCTGCTGACGAGAGACCATCTTTTGAAGAAATTTATCGAATCTTTTCAAAGCGTTACAATGCAGTTGAAGCTTCAATCTAAACTCAAAACTTAACTAATCATACTTTTCTACGTGTTTCTATTTTTGTATAATATTTTTATAACTATAATACGGTTATTTAGGCATTGCATTCTTAGTGGTGACTGTTTAAAAGCTTTTCAATTGTCTTTTTAAATTTTGGAGTTTTTTTAGTAACTTAATTATCGGAAAGGTGGGAAGGACAGGGAAGGTTTCCGTGCATGTTAAATGTTATTTCCATAATTAAATTGGCCTAAAGTGAGTTCTTTTTAATGTTGTGCTTCTTTGCTGTGTCAATAATAGTTGCAGTGTAAAATGTCGAGAAGACCTCCAAGCCCAAGTAATATTCCTGTTCTTAAACATGGTTTAAGACAACAACTAAACGACCAATCCTCAAAACCCAGAACTCCGAGGAAACTGCCACAAAGAAATGAGGATAAACACCCATCGAAGAAAACAGGTAAAATATAAATTCACACACAGATTCAAGTAATCGTAGGGGGGACGTGTTGCCAACTTCTACTGACTAGAACCTACCACCTATATATAAGTGTGACGGGAGTTAAAAATGTTGAAGTCATCTGTAATATGTTATTCGATTATCGTTATCCTGAATTTGGCAAAAGGAAATTGCATGTGTAAGTACAAATTTTTTGTGAATTTTATATTGTGTATTAAAATCTCATTCCAACCAGACATAACTTACATTGCGCACATTCACTGCACGCCGTGATAGATTGAGTAATGTTTCCTTTTTTGGACCTCTTTATTACTTTATTTATTGTAATTATTTTGTTTATTTCCAGTTTGCAATAAATCTCTGGGGTTAGAAGATGGTAGAATTCATGATAATCAGATGCATGCGACTGTATCAGCTGCAGGAACAAAAGCACCTGATGCAAGATACAACAGTTCATCAAGTTGGTGTGTAAATAGGGAAGAAAACCTTTCAGGCTTTGAAGATGGTGTATATTTAGAGATTGATTTTTTGAAAGTGACAAAAATTACTGGAATCATATTAGCAGGGCCACACAATTTTCCAACTCATAGTTATGGCTCTAAAATTAAACTTGCACAAAAATTGACCCAAAATGGTCCATTAAACTCAACGGTTTGTTTGTATTATTTTTGACTTCTTATTGTGCCATTTTAAGGATTTGGAGTTTTTATATATTTACCATTGTTTAATTTCCTTCAGATATTAACTACATCAAATTTGGTTTTCCCGAAGTCAGAATATTTGAAGATAGAGCCACCAATTTATGCAAGATTTTTGAGATATCTGCCACTGTTGAATTCAAATGCAAAATGTGTAAACATGGAGTTACTTGGTTGTAATGCTGCTTTTCAAGGTAATATCATTTAACTTTATTTATAAGCACACTATGTAATACCTTCCACATACAATATTTCCTCTAATGAGCACTCAGGCACTTAGAAAATATTTTGGAGCATTAGGTGGACATTTATTAGAGGGGGTTCAGATGCATCTTGTATGTTTTGTTGTTGTTTATTTTATCATTTCTGCAATGATAATTGTTGTGACGGATGATATTTTATTGTTTAGATTGCAACAGTCCAATTTTAAATCATCAACTGAGCTATTTAGAGTCATCTTACTACACCACTGTTAACGGCCAATCAAAATTTCTTGGCAAATACATTGCTGAGCCAATTTCTACATTTCCATGGGGTCCAGATGTGAAAGCAGAATTCAACAGTCCATATCAAGAGTATGTAGAAGTGAACTTGAAAGAAGCTTACTTTTTAACTGCAGTGAAAACTTTCATTCCAATGTATGCATCAAGAAGTTTAGATATGCCTGCACATTTCATATTCCAATTTAAATCAACCAACAACATGCAGTGGACTAATTTAACACAGTTAAATAATAAACTGGTAAGATTTGTTGATGTTATTTGATATTTTGCAAACTTTATCATAATTCATGAAAGTTTTACTTTTGAACAAAATCTCCTTCAGCTTGTTTTCAACACATCTGCATCACTTGATAATATTTTGGAAATTCAATCAAAGTTTAAAGCCATGCAAATTCGTATACATCCAAAAATTCGAGCAGGGAAGCAAATATTTCTGAAACTACAACTTTATGGTTGCTTATTCAAAGGTAAAATTACTTTGTATTGTTCTTCATTTATTCCAAATCATTCTTATCACTAAAACCAGTAACATGAATGGGTTTTTTTGTCAGACGCATTTCAACCCAAGGCCACTGTAATAGTTCCAACAACACCAATAAAAAGAACAAAAATGCAAACAATGTTTCCAACAGGTTTGTGTCAACAACTTTTTTATTTATTTCATAGATCGGATATTTTTTCTAATTAACTATTTTTGATATCATATTGGATTTCAATCTGATTGCAGACACGGGAAGATCAACAGCGACAAATTCTGTAAAAGCAATCATCTTGTATTACGAGATTCGACAGGGAAATCGATATAAAGATGTTCCATATGTAGGCAAAACAAATAAAGATGTATTATATGATGGAAAAGGTTTGCTTACTGATGGAGTAGATGGACTGAAATCACCTATTTTTCAACCCTCGTTGTGGGTGGGTTGGAGACGGAGTGTGCTTCCATTGCCATATATTATCATTTTACTCGAGAGGGAAGTTGCATTGCAGACTCTTTCATTGGTAAGCTATATTAACACAAGTGAAAAGATTGGGTTCTATACATCATGTACAGTACAGTACAGTAAAAATGAGCTACAACCTTGGTTTAATGTTGGCTACTTTTGCCCAAAACAACCCAAGATTATTGGACCAATCAAACATAATGTCAATCTGTTTGGCAAAGTCACATTGAGAATTCGATTAACATTCAACTATTCAAACGAATGGCTACTTTTCAGCGAAATATCTTTCAATAAATGTAAGAGTAATGGTAATTTTTTTTCGTATTGAAGAAATTCAATCTCTTTTTATTTACCGGGAATATTTTTTCTAATTGAACGCATTTCTTTTTCCCAGATTCGAATATTGGCAATTCTTTAGATTTATCATATACATTCTGCAATATTTCAACTTCTAATGGTATTAATTATTAGCATTTATGTTATTTGTTTCTTACTGATCCTTTTCAACGCCATTGTGTTTGGTATATTTGTAATTTTATTTTTTTTTGTAGTTGGAAACATTGTTGATGATACGAATTCAACGCTAACTATTTTGAGTATCATAATACCATTGTTACTTTTGCTGATCATCGTGATCGTATTGATCATTAAATTCCGAAAGAAAATCATATATTTTATACGTAAGAGAAGGGAGTGGCATAAAGGAGAAACTTGCGAAGCCACGGTAGCATATTCGAAAGAAAGAAGTCATATGTACGAACAAGTTAAAGATCGAAATATTGGTAAATTTAAAAATCTCTTTTTTCGCATTCTTATTCGACGTTTGATGGTGTAAAGTAGTGGAACTACTTTGTTCGTCCTTCAATTGTAGATCGCTCAATGAATACGTCACTTTTGAAAAAGCAGGAGGAAGAGAATGATAATTTGCACCACGATGATGACGTCATATATACAGCACCAGATCAAGATGTGTCTCATGTTGGTTACGTTGAAGTAACAGTGGATGCAGAGAAGTCATCGCCAAACTATGCTGAGCCCGATGCAAAGCCAGATTCGAATACAATTGAGTTGAATCCAATCTACGAAGGTACACGTATATACGAAGACCCATACCAAACTGTTACTGGATCTAGTCTTTATGCCAATCCAAATATGGACAAAGATAAACTATCAGCTGTTGAAATCAAGAAATTTCCACGTGAAAAATTGCGATTTATTGAAAAGATCGGCGAAGGACAATTTGGGGAGGTATGCAAGTTATTAAAATTGGAATTATTATCATTAATTGTCATTTCTCTCTCTTCATTAGTCATATTGTGCTTCTTCTACATGCAACTATATACCATATGTTTTTTATTAGGTTCATATATGTGAGGTGAATGCATTAGGAAGTCTATTGGACACGGAGCCCAATTGCAGTTGGTTGTTAAACAATACTGTCATGGTTGCTGTGAAGTTATTGAAATCTGGAGTAGATAAAGCAGTTGAATCGGAATTCATAAAAGAAGTCAAAGTAATGGCAAGATTGAAACACGCCCATGTTGTACAATTACTTGGCATGTGCGATGAGGAGCCAAAGTGTATGGTGGTAGAGTATATGGAGAACGGTGATTTGAACCAATTCCTCAAGAACTTCACTCTTTCATCATCATCATCATCAAATACAAACCTCACGTCATCGAATGAGTTGAATAAAGAGACATTGTTGTATGTTTGCACACAAATATCATCTGGTATGAAATATCTATCATCACAAGGGTTTATTCATCGTGACCTTGCGACGAGAAATTGTCTTGTTGGCCATTCATTCACTGTGAAAATATCTGATTTTGGAATGTCAAGATATCTTTATTCTAAACAATATTATAGAATTGAAGGTAAAGCAGTTTTACCGATCAGATGGATGGCACCTGAGAGTTTATTCTATGGTATTATTAATTATTTTATATTATTACTTATTACTATAATCATAATTAGACTTACGAACTTCCTTTTTTCATTGAATCATTGTATGCTGCTCTTATCACACGCATATTTATCATCCAGGTACATTCACAAGTCAGACAGATGTTTGGGCTTTTGGTGTAACAGTTTGGGAAATCTTTACACTTGCTAAAGAAACACCATTTGCACATTTGACAGATCAACAGGTGATCGACAACGCATGCTCAGTGGTTGCCAGGAAACAAAGGGCGTTCACATGTTTACCTCAACCAATTGGCTGCTCAAACGAGGTTTATCAATTATTACTTCAATGTTGGCAAAGGTCTGCTGACGAGAGACCATCTTTTGAAGAAATTTATCGAATCTTTTCAAAGCGTTACAATGCAGTTGAAGCTTCAATCTAAACTCAAAACTTAACTAATCATACTTTTCTACGTGTTTCTATTTTTGTATAATATTTTTATAACTATAATACGGTTATTTAGGCATTGCATTCTTAGTGGTGACTGTTTAAAAGCTTTTCAATTGTCTTTTTAAATTTTGGAGTTTTTTTAGTAACTTAATTATCGGAAAGGTGGGAAGGACAGGGAAGGTTTCCGTGCATGTTAAATGTTATTTCCATAATTAAATTGGCCTAAAGTGAGTTCTTTTTAATGTTGTGCTTCTTTGCTGTGTCAATAATAGTTGCAGTGTAAAATGTCGAGAAGACCTCCAAGCCCAAGTAATATTCCTGTTCTTAAACATGGTTTAAGACAACAACTAAACGACCAATCCTCAAAACCCAGAACTCCGAGGAAACTGCCACAAAGAAATGAGGATAAACACCCATCGAAGAAAACAGGTAAAATATAAATTCACACACAGATTCAAGTAATCGTAGGGGGGACGTGTTGCCAACTTCTACTGACTAGAACCTACCACCTATATATAAGTGTGACGGGAGTGTGACTGGATAGCCTAATGGTAGGGCGTCTGCATGAGAGGCTGAAGGTCGTGGGTTCGAATCCCACCCAGTCACCAGCCCGGTCAATATGTTGTTGTGGCAGCTCAGCATGTTGGACGGCTGCTGGTTTGAGAGATCAGCCTTTGGGCAAACAAAACCTTCAATGGATTTCAGCGGCTCCGCCAAGATCGATCATACCGTTTTTACTCGAGTGAGCGCCGCCCCTCTACTATGAGTGACTCAGCTATCTTTTGTGTCAAGTCAATGCGGCGCTTAATCGAAAAACCGCTAAAATCATTGGAATCAAACAGGAAAAAATCTCAAATCAACCTCAGATATTTATTTTCTTGTATCAAAACACACTCAAGTGTTTCAAACGTGTATATTTTACTACTAAAAGACTGTTTAAAGCTTACTTGTTTTATTAAAAAATGACAACGCTAAAAAGCGCTGCCCCCGTAAGAGGGCCGCATCAAAACCACCGGAAATTAAAAGAGCGCAGTGGCGCTCACTCAAGTAAATACGATACTTTACAAACGGGAGTCGAGTTATTGAACATGTACAAGAGGCAGGACCAGGCTCATTTCAAATGCTGGTGACATTGCCCGACTTATAAAATAAATATTTACTTATAAATTATTATTTTATTTAGACGACTTTCGAGAAACTGAAGGTGTCATCTACATCACAGACAATTTGATCAAGAAAATATCGAAGGAAGAAGTTTTCTATAAAATTTTTAAACTTGATTTGACTGCATCAAGGGACGCAAAAAAGAAAATTAAGGTATTTTTAACTTATAATTTACCAGTGCCAATTGAAAAATTTTCTATTTTTATGAAAGACAGTGATTTATCTTTTATCATATAGTTTATAGAGAATCTGGAACAGTTAACGAACTTGCAAATACTATCAATATCACATAATTCAATTGTGAAGATAGAGAGATTGGGAAAATTGACGAATTTGGAAATTCTTGACTTATCAAATAATAGGATTGAAAGAATAGATGGAATTGAAACACTACAACAATTATCAGTTCTTAATTTGGAAAATAATAAGATTAATGCCATACCAAGATTCGTTGGTAAAAAGTTAAAATGTTTAAAGACATTCAAGATTGCAAGAAACAATATCAACTCCGTAAGTATTTATTTATGTAGCTAATATTTTGAATTATATTTTAATGACTTTAAATAGCTATCTGCGGGAATTCTGGATCCGCGAACCATTACTCCTAGGGAGCTGGGAATTGTCTCAACGTGATCAGTAGGATCTATTTAGTATAATTCGACTCGTTGTGAGTCATTTTTCAGTCTATTTCAAAATTTGACTTTTTCAATGCCTACTTGATGTATGATAGAAAGTTTAAATATCTATCCGCGGAAAATCTTGGTCCACGAATCATTACTCCTAGGGAGGTTGGAATTTGTCTCAACGTGATCAGTAGGACCTATTTAGTATAATTCGACTCCTTGTGAGTCATTTTCCAGGCTATTTCAAAATTGGATTTTTTCAGTACCTACTTCATGTATGATAGAAAGTTTAAGCTTTTCCTCCTAAATATGGTTATTATTTTATTTCAGCTGCATGAAATGTATAAATTGAGACCTCTGTGTAACTTAGTTGAATTGTCAATAGAAGAAAATCCAATGTGTTCACTGAGTCATCATAAACAAATGGTTTGCTTCTTGTTACGAAGCATAGAAAGATTGGATGGTGAAATTGTCACCGCAGAACAGCGCAAGGATTCAGACGAACGGTTTCAACAAGGTTTAAATGATTTAAATTCCATTCTGTTTGCAGAAAAACTAACCACAATCTTTCATTTGATGAATTGCGATCTTTTGACAAGATATATCGTCGGATTCTTAATGTTATAGAGGAAATATCCTATCTCGAAAAAGAACTAGAGCAGCTCGAGAAGAGGTTTCATGCTTTAGAGTCTGAGAAAGAAACATCGGACGAAGCTCTGCAAAAAGCAAGAGACAATGAAATGAATATTGCGAAGAACTTTGATAGTTTGAGAGAGAAAATGAAGAATGTTGAAAAAGATGTGCAAATCAAAGAAGATCTGGTTCGTATCTATGTTGTTTATTCAAGTCAAGTTGGGTGTTGTTGCAACTCTTTTGTATACTTTTTTGATCATGTTTACATTCATTTAACAGTTGGAGAGCAAAACAAGAGAGCTTAGCAAAGCGTGCGAAAAACAGTTCAAGTTAGAACAAGAACTTGCCTTTTATAAACTGGATGCAAAATTTGACGAGCTGTGGAAATTTCCAGGCTACGAAAGAGAGGTATTTCAGATGAACTTAACAAGCTCTTATAACTTCATATTACTATTATTAATGCTAAATATGATGTTTTCTGAATGATGAAGGATGATGAAGATGAATATATCGACGAGGATCAGAGTGCTTATATTGGCAAAGCGAGATTTAAAGCGAATTCGTTGGCTAAGGAAAGAATCATACCATCAAAGGCACAAATCATCAACTTGATTAAATTGACAAAACAAGAAAATGAAGAATCCAAACAAGTTAACGAACAGATTATCAATGATTTAGAAGAAGCACTGAATATTGATATTCAAGGAAAACAATCAGAAATCCAGCAAGGTATTTCTTACACGATTGATAATATTAACACTTTAGCATCTGAATAGATAAAGGTGTTCATCCTTGAAAGCTACGAATCATAAGTTGCTATTCGCTTTGCTGCTAGTTTTACTTCTTAATAAAGATGTAATTTTTTGTAGCCACTGCCGAATTGGAGCAGTTAAGAGCTGAAATTGAAAATAAGAAGAATAAGATCAAAGATCTAAGTGAAAATTATGTTCTTCCAACTGATCAAACTGATGCAGCAATGGTAATCTATAATTATATTTTATCAACTCTTTGCCATGTCTTCTTATTATTATTTTGATGTTTTAATACTACATTGCTATTTGAAAACTTTTGTTCGTTTTAGCCTTTGAGTAAGATTGCTGATCGAGAAAATGCCAGAGCAAATCTCACTTCTCTTGTCGAACAAGTATGAACGTTTTTATTCATGTTTACCTCGCTTATGTATTGCATTTGTCTACTTTTTTGCCATATAATTTATCGAATTATTATAGGGCAATTGATGCTATTGATTATTTATTTGCGAATATTTATTTGTCATTTCAAAAGGCAAAGGAAATTCAAGAAGCGATCGAGAAACTGCAAAATAAATTATCAGATTCAGAAGAAACATTGAATCAAAAAGAGTCACAACTTAATCAACTTAGAGATGAAAAAAATTATATTGATGAGAATACTCCAGAATATGTATGTTTATATTCGTTAGATTCATCGAACATTTCTTTGTATGTTTATTTATTCATATGTTACTCTGTTTCTTTGTTGCAGGAAGTATTAATGAACGAAATAGCAGCAAAAGAAGAACAGTGTTATCAGATGAATGAATTTGTTGATGAAATAGCAAAACTTCTTCAAGAAAGCCAAGCTGAATTAGAAGAAAAGACAGAGATGATTAGAGCCATTGAATTGCAGCTTAAGTTAGGTATCGTCTTTATGTGACTAGATGCTTTGGTTTTTCCATTTAAATCATTGGTTTGTTCATGTTAATGGTTTGTTTCTTCCTATGATAGAAGAGCCAGACGCTCAAAGTGAAAGGAAAAATAATTTGCAAGATTTGGTGCAGAGTTTAACGAATCATTTGGAGGAATTGAAGAAGCAAATGAAAGAGCAGAAATCTACTATTAATGATCTTCAAAATGAAAACAGATTTTTGGTGAGAAATGTCGAACAGTTAGAGTCAGACCTACAACAAAATAGCGAAGTTGAGGGCAGATTAATTGAACTGAATAATCAACTGCAAGGTATGCTTTCTACTTTCTTGTTGCATTTGATGGACTATATTTTGCCTTGTAAAACATTTTTGTAGGCAGCTGTTGACTCGTAATATTAGAAATATCTGTCCTGGCAGGCTGTAAATTGTTACAAAGTGATGAGAAGACTCTAGTTAGTGTATTGCAGCTACTTGTTATGACTGGATGGTTTATGAATGACAAGAGTATCATGCATCTCCTCCGCAGATTCGCATTGGCATGTTAATCAATACTGCGCATCGCATTGAATTTTGTAGGTAAGGAAAAAGAATTACAAGATGAAATAGAAAATAACGAAGAGATATCGACTGCTTATGAAAATCTAATGAAGAAGATGAATAAAAAGAAACGCCATGTTGGAATTGGATCACATGATGTATGGAGGGATCCTCATGTTGAAAGTTTGGAAAATAGAATTAGAAACTCAGAAGGTGAAAATGAAAGATTGCATGAAGCCATAGAAAGAATGAACGAACAAAGAGAGGTAATGCAATGACTAATGTCTTCTTTACGAACATTAAAATATAAATATGATGTTATTAGGTAGATTGTATGAGTTGGATTAACTATAGGCAGAAAGAGCATTATTTGAAAAAGAAATTGAACAAGGGCAAGCTGAACTTGAAGAAGCAGTTAAGGCCGCAAGGGATGCCGGGGACATTGAAAAAGAGGCTTATGAATTAAATGAGCAAGTTAATAGATTCAAGGTATTTCATTTATGTTATGTTTAGTTATGTTTAATAGTGGAAGGAAATGTCTCAATAATGTTATTAATAATACTGAACTTTGCCAGGCTGAAAGAGATACTTTAAAGGGAAGAATAAACGAATTGGAAGATGATTTGAATAAAGAAAAGAGTGATTCGGTTCCATGGAAATATATGATGTTGCAATTACAATCGATATCAGATGAATTAGATCATGGAAACGTGGGGAGACAGTCACCTTCTCTGGGACCAAGAATCAAAGATAAAAAATTACAAAGAGTTTTCGAAGATTTAAGAGATAAAATCAACGAGAACTTGGGAAGAAATGACAATGAAAGGAACGCCATCACGAGAAAACTTGAAAAAGTTTGTTTTGTGCATTAAGTACATTAATTTAATATATTGGATTCACGATTTATTATTATTTAGTTTGCATCAATTATATTTACTGATTTGTTATTATTATTTTATGTTAGATGCAGGCTGAAATCGATGAAATGGAAAGGCAACTTGCCGAAGCAAAAAACGAATTATCGAAAATGAAAAAATCATGCCGGAATGTAGGTTTTTGTTGCCTGTTAAACAGTTATCGACAATTATCGATATTCGATAATTGTCGATAACTATCGATAGTTATCGATATTCTTCTTTGATTGATGTTTAAATAATAGGTATATCTGGATGTTACAGGCTGAGCAAGAAGCTGATGATTCTAAGCAACTTTTAAATGAAACAGAACAGCGATTGACGAGGGCCTTGCAGGATAAATCAAACAATGCAAGTTTCTATTAATATTTATTTATAACTAATTAATAATTTATTCATTTAATGATTGCAATGTGTAGCTATTTTTTCATCTGTTTTAGGCCGCTTTAATCAAGGACGAATTAGCAGCCCTTCACAATCAAAGTGAAGATTTAAGAAAGCAAACTGCCCGAGTATATGCTTCTTAATTTCTTCTATTTTTAGCAGAAATGCAGCAATTAATTGTTTATTTCATTTGCTTTCACGTTAATATGAATTTATGTTCATTAAATGTTTTTTAAATTAATAGTTGAGGAAAGAAAATAATGCTCTGCAAGTTGATTTGGAAGAAGCAAAGGAAAGACAAACAGCTTCAGAAGAACATTCGAAAGAGGTGAGAATGTGGTGCCCATGCCCCTGGATGTTGTTGTTGTTGTGGTTGGCCTCTCTTTCACATAAGAGCATTCTTATTTTTTCTTGTTATTCTTTACTATTTTTTTAGGTAGAGGATCAGCTTAAGACAACAGAAGAACAGTTAGAAATTGCTCGCCAGAGCTTACAAAGTTGTAAATCGCAACTTACTTCGCAGGTAATTTTAATATCGCACTTCTGAGGCTTTAGGAAATCATAATTCTTCAATGTGGTTTGTTGTGTGACTTGATAATGTTCATTTTTAACAGAAACAGAGTAACAACGAAGAAATACAAAGATTAAGTGACGCATTGAAAAATACAAAAGGTCTTCTAAACAACGTAAGTAGTTGTCATAGAGATATGTTGGAATTATCCTAGCACTATGCTACGTGTATGACAATAAAACTTTGTTCTTATTGTAAAAATTATGATATTGTCGCATTTTGCTTAAGGCTAATAATGAACTGAATTCATTGCGAACGAGGCTAAGCGCAGCAGAGGCTAGAATGCGGCAAGCCGAATCTAAAGCAAAGGAGGTACGTTTCACATAATCATATTTCATCCCCATTCATCCCATTTCATTCATTCATTTATCATTACCAAAGCTACTCATCAATTATATTTTAGTATCTAACTTATTTTCAGCTTGAATATCAATTAGACGCCTTAAAAGCAGCGGAGAAAAGTCTGAAGAATAAATTTGAAAAAGAGAAATCAAAACATGACAATCTTGTGTGTTAAAGTCATATCATCTCTTGGCTCTATTTAAATTAATTTGTTGTTAAATAACTGTATTATTTATTTTATTTAATAGATCAAAGCTGAACGAGAGAAGGCAGCAACATTAGAGCAAGAATTTCTTGATGAATTGCACATTTTGCAACAACAATCAAAAGAAGATAGAAAATTAATAGAAGCGCTTAAAAATCAGGTATTATTTTTAACAATTCTGCGATTAGTTTTCAAGGAAACCAGTTGACTAATTATTTGTTCTTGTTGAACTTTTATGTGACATTTCATAGTATTTATTTTCTATTTCAGCTGAAACAAGAGAGAGAGGAAAATGAATCTAACCAAAAAAATAAAAGAGAAATCATGCAACTTCAACTTCAAAATGTAAAAAATTCTGCCTTCTATTTAGCCACCCTCCGTCCTAATTAGTTTCTTTTCCCTTTCAAAGTAGGCCCATTTGTAGCTGGCACTCTTGATTATTGAGTTACTTCATTGAACAGGCTGAAGAGAACAACAATCGCCTTCTTCAGACAATATCCAGACTTGAAGATGAAAATAACGCATTGAATGATTACATACACGAACTTAAAACAGAAGCCATGGATATGGTAATTTGAAAATTGTAATAAAACATATTGCATTGTAGCCTATTTAGAAATCTTCCATTAATTTACTGCGTCAATGATGCAAAATTAGTTACAGAATGAAAAATCAAAGCACGAACAAGAATTGAAAGACCTATATGACAGATTAAAAGATTTGCAAAGAAAATACGAGAGAAAGGTATTGTTATGACAAATATTCCGTCAGTCATCAGATGTGGATTTAATCAAACTACCCAACTTTTATATAACGTATTTATTTATTTCATTCAAGATTCAACATGATGGTACTGCAATGTTTAACAATCTTTCCCGAGATATTGATGAATTAAGAACCAAAATAGAAGCCACTAATAAAGACAATCAGCTAAATGTAAGAATTGCTGTCGTTGTTATTCCTACCCATTTTGAATCTCATACCTTGGCGATCATGTAATGTATGTATTTGTGTGGGTTGGAGTAGCGTCTGTCACGTTATTTTCTTTGCAGCTCGAGAAAAGTCTTGGCGCACAAAATGACCTTCGCTATGAAAATCAATTGCTGCGTCATAGATTGGAAAATTATATTAAAAACTGTCACGACCAGGTATTCTATATATTGGTTTCACTTTGATGTGGTTTCATTTGAAGCAGCAAGTAAGCTGGCTGCCTTATTCAGAAATGCAATGCCAGAATAATGGATGAGTTATGATTTGTTTGATTCTTGCAGGTAACACAGCTCAGACAGTCGGTCAAGGAGAATGAGTTGAAGCTTTTAGGCTCAAACAAGTCCATGATTGATCCTCTTATCAGTAAGTAAAAGTAGATAGCAGTAGCAATTGAATTGAATTGATTTAATAATTTAAGTCATTGGTGGTTGAATGATTTTACAGATGAATATAAAGCACAAATTGCAAGATTCCTGATGCAGTTGCAGATTAAAGATGATGAACTTAATGGATTAATGCAAATATTGGAAGATAGAAGAAAAATATCAGGCTATGATAGTAAGAACATCCATTTACCTTCATTAATTCTTTGTCTAGTTTATCATCACATAATAAAAATAAAAATATCGAGTTTAATCACAGTTATCTCATGGGCTCTCTGCTCAATTGTGAGCGAGGTAAAAAAACTAAATTGTTACTAGCACCCTCAGAAACTGTTGCCAATTGTGCATGCTATAATGCATAGCTGTACTCTTGGATGTATGTTTCTTATACTGTTGTTGTTTAATGAAATGGTTAATTGTTTTCCAGAAAATGACATACAAAATCTTATTGCGCAAGTGAAGAACATTGAAGACACCCTGGCCCAATTGAATTCCAATTTGCCTGCAATTTCAATTGAGCATCCTTCAACAGTAGCAACAAAGAGAACCTTAAATACATCATCAGAGGTTCATCATTATTATTATGATGATAAATGGAATTTAGATCCAATTATTGCACCAACTAACCAGAATGACAGTCCTACAGTTCATGTGCATCATCATAATAATGTTGCTTCATTGAAAAAGAAAAGAAAAGATAAAAAAGCATACAAATTTTGCAACATCTCCGAACATGAAGATATGGTAAGTTATCATTATAACATGAATTCACGAATGCATATATTATATATATATGGCTTTATAAAGACATAAGAATGTAGCGAAATATTCAGCCAATATGCTGTTCTATACCATGGTGGGTAGAGCGAGTTCATAACGAGAAGAATACCGCAGAGAGATTACTACATTTGTTATAACTCGAGAGAGTTTCGTGCCATTGCAACCTTGAGTTGTCTGATGCTCGCTTGCAATAGCGCTTGCAACTCTGGGTCCCGACGAATTTATTGGTTTTGTGGATTATTATTTTCACAATACGGATAAATTCATGAATATTCATATTTGAATGTCCATAAATGCACTGTGGTAATGCATACTCCTTATTTATTTACAAGGATGGTCAGATAGCCTCGCTAGAAGATACTTTAAGGATGGTAAAAACCCCGAAACCGAACTTCAATAATGCAAGTAGCTATATATCTATATATATGAAACATCTTCTTTGCTGCTATACTGCACGCAACAAACAACTAAGTATACACATATATTTTTTAAATTTAAGGATTCTTTGAAGTTAGAACTGCGTCATTTGGAAAGCAGAGTAAGTCTATTTAGAAATACAATTATATCTGCTGTAGATCTGAGCGATTGTTGTCGATTTTTTAACACTTTTTTTCCAATGTTTATTGCCAATTATTTGAATAGGTTGAAGATGCAGTATTGGCAAGAACAAGGAGAAGGCAGTCTGAGAGAACAATGAACGACTTTCCATCTTACCACTAGCTAACTAAACATGTCTATTTGTGAGATAAAGTCGAATTTTAAGCAGGCACCTTGATTAAGATTTTTTTGACATTTGATTATACATGATTAGTGTAAATAAACAAAGAAGGTATTATCTTTTGATTGGAATAACAGCAAAATGGAATTTGTACAATGCATTGTGGAGCTATTACTATTGTCATTTAAAGCAAATGAAACCAATATAATAAACAGTGACCAATCATCTTACTTCGTGCATGGATGAAGTGATTTATTTTTCTAAAGTTTTTTATTTTCTCTTTATATTTACCAAGAAAGGGCAATTGGAATTTCGTTGAGCGATTTATCTTACAGGTAAGCGATAATCATGATTGCTACTATTATCTCATCCATTCATACATATTTGTTCTTACTTTTGTCCTCATTTTGGGAATATTTGATTAGCTTGGCTGGGTTATCATGGCGTCCGTCAAGAGAAAAGCGTATTATTAATTCACTTATCCATCAACCAGCAGGCTATAATTTGTGCCATTATCGACAAGATACCGCGATTCTGGACTCGGCATCTCATTAAGAGTAAGTTTTTTATTGTCACACTTTTTCCGTTTGGAAGCCTGTTTCGAACAGAAATATGTTTGAATTAATTTTACTTAGGCCCAAACCCAACCCATCATTCATCATACCATTCACAATTTTGTACGGTATTTTTATTATCTTTGTTCGAAAAGGCTGTTATTATTTTACTGCAATGTCTGGAAAGAGACACCTAAATATCATATAAAATTAAACTGCTTATATATCTACACTCGTACTTCTCTCATTACGGTAAAAATTTGATTTAATTTTGTTTGTATGATATTTGTTCTGTGTAAACAACAAAGAAAACAGCATGTATTTGCAAATTACATTGAGTAAATATTTGATTATATTGCTTTGAAGTTGATTAATGATCTCTTGATGATTTACAGATTTATGCACAGATGAAGTTGATTTATAGCAAGTGGACGTGTTAATGAACTTCTTGATCAATAATGAATCTAATGAAAGGCTTTAAAAGTGGTCACGCTGGCCTCCGTGAATATCAGAATGTTGAAGATAAACAGGATTTGAGAATTCCTGTTCAAAACGAAGATGCATTTAAGCATGGAATTGTTTTTAAAGCTAAGGTGACATATTATTTAGCATAATTGCACAGGCCAATCAACAATAAATCAACTTTTAATACAAACCAGAACATTTGTTAATTTAAGATATCTTTGCATTCCCTTTGAAAGTTTTGCCAAGTATATTATTCCTTCTCAATTTTGTTTGTTTCTAGTATATTGGAACACAGGAAATCACCAGACCTTCAAATAGAGTGGAAATTGTCTCAGCAATGCGAAGGATACGGGTGAGATAAATTTGAAGTTGTTGAAATCCTTAATCCTTGGGGCTAATATGATGGGACTTCATAAATTTTTTTGAATTACAGACCTATAGTATGTCACCTTTTAAAGTTTATTATAACAGTAAGTTGACTCTAGTGGTAATGACTTTGTTTATTTTCAGTATGAATACAAATACAGAAATATCAAGAAAAGGAAAGTAAATTTAGATATTTCCATTAATGGGATAAAGGTCACAATTTGGAAAAAAAAGAAGGTAAAATATTATCATTGTTCATACGTAATTGAGTGTCAAGGTAGTGTGAAAATGTCCCTTAAAAATCGCATTTATTTTCAGTCAATAGAAGCTGGAAAATACAATGAAGGACAGTTATTTGTTATGTCATATCCTGTTAACAGGTTTGCTATGCTTTTGATGATTTATTTAGCTCTATCAGTTGAAAGTTGTTACTGAATTGCACATGTTGTTATTTAATATTTGTTTCAGAGTATTCTATGTTTCACACGACTCACAAGACTTGCTCATATTGAGCTACATTGCAAGAGGTGATGATGGTATTTTTAGATGCAGTGTCTTCAAAGCTTTTCGCAAGGTGCCTAAATTTACTGACATCCATTACTCCTTTCTATATATCGATGAAATATAGAAAATATAAATGATGTTACTGACTCTCCCGTAATGATGATATATTATAGGCGCATGCCATGAATATTGTAAGAACAATTGGTCAAGCATTTGAAGTTTGTCATAAACTAAATCAAGTGAGGAATGTTGATGATGATGAGAAGAATATTGATGTTGAAAGGCAGCCAGAATTAGCCATTGCAAACGAGGAAAGTAAGTCAGCAATGATTCATTTAATCAGACTACCCATGAATGGATTTGTTAAGTTAGTTTTTTTTATCAATGGTAATGATCTGTTTACTCTTAGCTAAAGAAGATGAAAATGCAGTTGAAGAAATTGAAGAAACTGACATTGATGATCTTGAATCACCAATGGCTTCTCCTAATAAATCCACAGATGATCAACCTACTATTGTAACAGATCTTGACCAAGTCAAGCAAACTGTTCCACCAGCAGTACAAAAGGTCAGTTCAGTATTGTGCAGTAACTAGAAATATTTTATTAATGGGTTTGTTTTATGTTAATACGTTTTGATGTTATAAATGACAGCAAAGTGAAATGTAATTCTCATTCATTCAGGTTCCAACACATTTGCTGAATGGTAAGGCAGAGGGTAACATTATCACACCTTTGTCACTGAATAATTTTCAAAATATCTATGAAGAACAGCTCAATTATCAAGAAAGGCAGGTTTCTTCATTACAAGCAAGAGTTAACCTATTGGAGCAACAACTCAAGATTGAAAGAGACTGCAGAATTGATGCTCAAGTAAGATTTTCTATATAATTATTCTGCATTACATGTCTGTCTGCCATATGTAATCACTCTTAATTAGCCTTGCATCTAATTTTCAGTGTCGTGTTGAACAACTGGTTAATCAAAATCGCGAATTAATGTCAACCGTTGAAAAATTAATGAGCCAAATTTCTGCAAAGAATGTTTTTGACCCCATAAATGATTCCTGGATAATATCATCTGATGCTCCGGCAGATTGTTTTCTGCCAACAAGATCAATGCCGACACTTTCAAAAGATATCACAAATGAATGTCTTTCCAATGTGTTTGATAATCAACATTATCAGTCAATGGATTTTGCTTTGCAGTCTTCAAATGTTAACTCACCTCAAAGCAAACAATCATTTTTGCCACTTGAAAATGATCAAGGTGTCAACAAATCAGTTGATGACAAAGTGTTGCTCGCAAAGCCTTTGACCAATGATTTAGTTGAATCAAAACTAGATGAACATGTCAAAGAAGGAAAGGGGGGATTAAGTACCAGCTTCACAGATTTAAGAAATGTCGGAATGGTAGAAACAGAGATTGATCATAATCATAATAATGATCAGGAATGTAATGATCATATTACCAAGTTCTCTGGAAGTAATTCTGCAAGTGAAAGCAGTATTGCCAGCTCAAAAGGAGGAAAAGAAGAGGCCTCTGTTTTCAGTAAAGAAATGATGGAAACATTTTCAGAGGAAATTAATGATTTGGATGTTTTGATTCCAAAAGAAACTTAACAAGTAAGAACGAACAACAATTTTATTTTATGTCTTTGATCTTTTTTAGTCTAAATTTATATTAATTATATTTTCTAAATCCTTTTCTTTGATACTTTTAGTTAACTTTTTCTTCTTACCTATTTTAAATATTTTCATCATCATGCTTGATTTCAATGTTTTCATTTGCTTTTTTCCAATTTGATTTTAATAACTTATTTTGCTTTTCTAAAGTTTTATAATGGAACATGAGTGTATTAATTAAGCTAGAATTGACATCTAGCAGGTCCTTCCTTTGAGGTATTTGTTGAAATCATAGAACTAATTCATGTTATTTTGCACTTTAACGTATTACAGTCCTCTATATATTCACTGTCAGTGTAGAATTTATTTTTTAATTTTTATAAGTAGGTAGCCATCAAGTTTAATATGAAACTCACGATTAAAAGGAACAACAGTTGGCTTATGAAAATGTTTGACTATATACATTCAAAGCAGGCAAGAATTTAAATTTATATTGAATACTATAAATGTATCTTGCCTTAAATACAACAAATAAGCAATGTTTGACACTTTTATTCCTTTTGTTTGCCTTGCATTGCTTCATTTCTGGCTGCATCTTGCAAGAGAGTAACGTCAACTTCATCTGAAGGTAATTGAACATATCTAATTACTGATCCTCTTATAAAACAATTCTTCACTGACAGCTAAAAGAGAAAATTGAATATATATATCAAAATACAGGAAATACAAAACATAATTGATAAAATTCTCAATGGAAAATTCTATCTGACTTACCATGTGCGGATACCTTTCAGGGTCTGTTACACTGACTTCTGTTAGTTTCATGTTCAGATACTAAAATACGAGTAAGATGTAAATTAGCTAATTAAAATCCTACTGGAAATCAGCTCTCATTATCCAAGATTTAACATATTTATACCTGGTCAACTGAATCCATTGTACCACAAATGCTGAAAAGGAAATGTAATGGTAGATCAGCTCGAGTAAAATTTGGAAAAGAAATAAAAATACCTAATCAATTAAAAGTAACACACCTTAAGTCATTTTTAAGCTCAACAATTACTTCTTTTCCAATTATTGATTTGAAAAAAGAGTAGAAAAGCTGCAATAAAAGTCTCAAACAAGTAAATAAGAGTTTGGGAATTAATTCCTAACAAAATCATTTCTTGGGTTGGTAAACGTAAAGGTTGCCAAAAGAAATAAATTTAATTCTACTTTAAAAATACATAAAAAAATAACTGCAAAATTGAAAAAACTCTTACCATTTTCAATGAAAAGTCGCTTCAAAATATTAAAAACTAAAATTTACAAACATCAATGCAAAAGAGTTGACCACGCAAAGATTGGATGAATATTGGTTTCATTAGAATTGCTCGACGAGTATTCATCCAGATGAGCATTGCGCAGTTTGGAATATGATGCGCAGGAGCATCCTTTGGAGTTTGGCCAGAAAATATCCATTTCGCAATGCAAAGTGCAGCAATCTTTGGTCAAAAATCCTATCATATATTAGAAGGTGAGTTATATCTAATCTGTTTATTTCTATCATCATTCTCGTTTAAAGTTGTTATTTTACGTCAGTATGCGCAGTACCATAATTATTAGTACTGCGCAGGAGCCTATGTGACGTGACGCTGGTGGATGCATTTGCCTTAGGGTTAGGCTTAGGGTTAGGATTAGGGTTAGGGTTAGGGTTACGTCATGCGGAGGAGAAAGGTGGCCAGTATGCGCAGCAGCATATATATAGCTACTGCGCAGGAGCATATATGACGCGTGACCCTGGTGGATGCATTGGCCTTAGGGTTAGGGTTAGGCTTAGGGTTAGGATTAGGGTTAGGGTTACGTCATGCGGAGGAGAAAGGTGGTCGGGATGCGCAGCAGCATATATATAGCTACTGCGCAGGAGCATATATGACGCGTGACCCTGGTGGATGCATTGGCCTTAGGGTTAGGCTTAGGGTTAGGATTAGGGTTAGGGTTACGTCATGCGGAGGAGAAAGGTGGTCAGGATGCGCAGCAGCATATATATAGCTACTGCGCAGGAGCATATATGACGCGTGACCCTGGTGGATGCATTGGCCTTAGGGTTAGGGTTTAGGGTTAGGGCTACGTCATGCGGAGGAGAAAGGTGGTCAGTATGCGCACTGGCATATATATAGGTACTGCGCAGGAGCATATGTGACGTGTGCTAGTGGATGCATTGGCCTAAGGAAGGGTTAGGGTTAGGGTAGGGCTCATAGAGATAGGATATAAGATACACTAGAGTGCGCACTCCAATTGACGCATCGATACAAAAGTTGAAGCATTGGCGGCCATCTTGTTGGAGGCTCGCGGACGAAATTTACGGTCTGAAGCCTTATAATTCAAATGTAAAATACGTGGATATTATTATAGCTGAAGATCAAATAAATACTCAAATGTTCCTCAAAGCATGGTCGGTTAAACATATTAAAGCTTTATTGGTGGATCGAATGTATTACTACCATTTCCAGAAGACCATATTTTGCTGTGGAGTGCTATATAAAAACAGGTGGCCTTGGCATTTTGCGATACGAAGTACGGGCGAATTTGTATTTTACGGACGACGCCCAAACTAGGTAAATTAGATATCAATCGATACGCAATGATCTCCTGAGTATGAATCTGCAATAAAATTTGTGCAACGCGCCCACATTCAAAAGTTATGCCCCTTTTTATCGGGGGCCTAACACCTACAAATCACCGATCGACAGCAACTAAAGGTGGGCGCAAGTAAAAATATTGCTAAAATCTTTTAAATGCAGAGGTCGCTTGTGAATATTATTGCAGATTCATACTCAGGAGGTAATTTCCGATCGATTGATATTTAATTTACCCTATTTGGGGGCAGTCGGTAAAATGGAAATCCGTCTTTCTAAAAATAGTAGTAATACATTCGATCCAACAACAAAACTTCAATATGTTAAACCGACTATGATATTATGAAGGTTCCAATCTTTATTTGAGGTTAAGCAATCGCAATATCCACGTAATTCTTGTTCAAAGTATAAGGGTTCAGACTAGACTCACTACATTGCATCCCTGTGCCTCGCTCGTTTTCACCACTCGCTCGTTTGAGGGACTTATGGACTTTCAGGTCAAAAACTGTCCAAAAATCTCCTCTCCCGACAAATTTTTGTCGGCTCAATCAGATTGCAGCATTTGGCTTTTAAACAATGGCTATTGTTCTTTTTGACCAATCACATTCAACCACAACTTAGGCCATGTAAGATAAGGTTTAACTCGATATTTTACGGACCAATCTGGACTATAAAAAGTGGCGTGGCGTCAATTTTTAATTTAATGGCGGGAAAATGCCGAAGCTGTGAGAAAATTTAAAATGGATATAAACTCAATAAATTTTCGTGTTTTTCCGAGAAATATTTACAAAAAAGTCCTCACCAATTCTTTGTTTTTGTATATGGGTCTTGCACAAGTTAAGGTAAAAACTGCATTTCGTTTGAGAATTACATTTCATCAGGACTTGTTGTATTCAGGATTAGGATGAAAAACAACACGCGTGTATTCACCACCAATTAAGAAAACAAAAAGCATTTCATGTATTATTACATATAAAACTACATACTAATAATCTCATTATCAAGAAAAATTGCTCTATAGTCAAAATTAAAAATTTTTTTCTCTAAATAATTCAAAGTAAATATTGAGTATATCAAAGTTTCTTTTTTCAATTCAACATAACCAAAAGTAAAGTTAGAAAATATGGTTCATTGAAGCGTGTTAATTTACTGTTAAATACTAGTTCTTCGTCCTTCAGCTGACCATGCATCTGAGATTTAATCTACGAATGTAACAATGAAAATAATTACTTTTCATTGTTCATAAAATAACCCAAAAAATGAATTTGTCGGTTCGTCAAAGGCCTAGACATGTTTATCAAATCAAACATGAAATCAAGTTAAACAACCGTTGGTAATTTGCAAAATCCAACAAGAAATAAATTGGAAACTAAAAATGAAACTTACCTGTTTCTATACTTCCAAATAAAAAACCTTGGATATGCAACCATTTGCATCTTTCGTTTCAAATAAAATGAAAACTTGTTCAGCTCAGAGAGGCGGCAACACAAAATATTGAAATTTTTGAGTCCTCCCGGCATTTTCCAAGTTTTAATCTTGTAGCATTACATGAGAGCGAGGCTTTAATTTTTTTTCCAGTTTTTGAACAGTAAGTCCATAAGTCCCTTGTGTTGAGCGAATTGCGAGCGAGGCACAGGGACGCAATGTAATGAGTCTAGGTTCAGACCGTGAAATTCTGAAATGAGCCTCCAACAAGATGGCGTCCAAACTGCGTCACCGCCCGGGGCCTGGTTCGCACTCTAGTGTATATTATATCCATAGAGATAGGATATAATATACACTAGAGTGCGAACCAGGCCCCGGGCGGCGACGCAGTTTGGACGCCATCTTGTTGGAGGCTCATTTCAGACTTTCACGGTCTGAACCTTTATACTTTGAACAAGAATTACGTGGATATTACGGTTGCTTAACCTCAAATAAAGATTGGAACCTTCATAATATCATAGTCGGTTCAACATATTGAAGTTTTGTTGTTGGATCGAATGTATTACTACTATTTTTAGAAAGACGGATTTCCATTTTACCGACTGCCCCCAAATAGGGTAAATTAAATATCAATCGATTGGAAATGACCTCCTGAGTATGAATCTGCAATGATATTCACAAAAGACCTCTGCATTTAAAAGATTTTAGCAATATTTTTACTTGCGCCCACCTTTAGTTGCTGTCGATCGGTGACTTGTAGGTGTTAGGCCCCCGATAAAAAGAGGCATAACTTTTGAATGCGGGCGAGTTCCATAAATTTTATTGCAGATTCGTACTCAGGAGATCATTGCGTATCGATTGATATCTAATTTACCTAGTTTGGGCGTCGTCCGTAAAATACAAATTCGCCCGTACTTCGTATCGCAAAATGCCAAGGCCACTGTTTTCATATAGCACTCCACAGCAAAATATGGTCTTCTGGAAATGGTAGTAATACATTCGATCCACCAATAAAGCTTTACTATGTTGAACCGACCATGATTTTAGGAACATTTGAGTATTTATTTGATCTTCAGCAATAATAATATCCACGTATTTTACATTTGAATTATAAGGCTTCAGACCGTAAATTTCGTCCGCGAGCCTCCAACAAGATGGCCGCCAATGCTTCAACTTTTGTATCGATGCGTCAATTGGAGTGCGCACTCTAGTGTATCTTATATCCTATCTCTATGATTATATCCTATCTCTATGGTAGGGCTACATCATGCGGAGGAGAAAGGTGGTCAGTATGCGCAGCAGCATTTTTATAGGTCTTGCGCAGGAGCATATTTGGTCAAAACATAAGGGCTGAACTTTGATCTTTCGTAGAGACGTACGTCGACGTGTTTGATGTTTGCTTGTTTTGAGCTGCCATTCATCGAAACCCTTTGCTATTTTACTGCGTTCTTCTTACAGAGGTAATGTTTTCCAGAGCAGCTGCTCCCAAGTTATTGAAAGTAAGTTAATCGAGTTTTCTTGTGGGAAATCCTTTATTTTAGCCACAGTCCGAATTGCGTCTCCGGTGGGGTGGGGGGCGTGGCGTGTAGGTAAAAAAGACAAATTCTTTTTCCCACATTGCAGACAATGTCTTCTTCAACATCTGCCTTGACAAAGTCGAAAGTATCAAAAGGTTTGCCAAGAGTGGTTCAACCATATTCAACATTTAAACATGAAATGAATTTGCCTCGTCTCCCCGTACCTCCTTTGCAACAATCCATGGAGAAATATCTTGCATCTGTGAAGCCAATTCTTGCAGAAAATGAAATTGAATGCACAAAAGCAGTGGTAGATGATTTTAGAAAACCAGGTGGAGTTGGTGAAGAGCTACAAGATAAGCTTGTAGCCAGGTTTAATAAACACGACAACTGGCTTGCCGAATGGTGGGATGATGTGGCTTATTTTGGTTATCAAAATCCTGTTGTTGTTTACTCAAGTCCTGGTATTGCTTTTCCAAAACAATATTTTGCAGCAAAAATTGACCAGATCAGATATTGTGCTAAAGCAATCAGAGCAGTTCTAGGATTCAAGGGTTTGATTGACAGGTATGAAATTGCCCTCTTTTTCTGTATCCTTCAAAAAATTTTGATGTGAGAAGCAATTGGCATTGAATATTTTATTTGTGTTTTATTTTTAGTGAAAGTTTGCCTCCTGATATGCAAGGCAATGATCCATTAACTATGTTTCAATACAACAAGGTATTATCAACATGTCGTATTCCTCATCATCTGAAAGATTTTGCAATAACAACACCTGCCCATCAGTCAAGGCATGTCACTGTTATGTGTCATGATCAGGTATTTTACACTTTAATTTAGGGTTCTCATGTTCGGGATATGTGGGGGAGGGGTTTAAGGCATGGGAATTTTTTTAAATTTATTTTTCCAAAGTTGAGGTTTGTTGTTGTTAGGTAGTGTAAGATACTTGGTGTTTGTGTAAGTGACTACAACTAATGCACTATTAATTTTTACAATTGAAAATGGTTTCAAATTAATCTGAAAAGACTGTTTAGCAGGGCTCGACTTCTTCTGAGTCATCAATTCTCATCAACAATTCTGAGTGTCATCAATTTTGAAAATATCAATTTGTAGCCTTAAGCTCTTTGTCAGGTAAAATTACTCTAAAATTGGAAATTATTCTGGAAATATTTGGGCTTGCTCTACCTGTAGTGTATTTGACAGGCTTCCCTATTTTAGTATTTATTGACAATGTCAAGTGATGTCGTTGTTGTTTGACATGTTTCATGGATGTTTACGTTTGTTATTTAGGCCTTTGAATTGGTTGTTTATAAAAATAATGAGCCATTAAGCGAAGAAGAGTTAGTGGATGATCTTATTGCAATTGACAAAATGGCAAGCAAGGAACAAGGTTTTTTGCCTGTTGGGATTCTAACTTCAACTGACCGCAGAACATGGGGAAAGACTTATAAGTTATTGAAGAAAGGTATCTCTTAGCTTTTTTTCTATTTTTTATTTGCTTGCATTTTTATATCAAATTACACGTCAAATTGCACAACATCAATTTTGCAGGTCCATAGTAGCCAGTTTCAAGACTGCCACTTTATAACCTGCTTGAACAAATTGATTATGATATGATATGACCATCAAATGCTTGTCCAAATACATTAAGAATAAAGATATTATTACCAATGGGATGATAATTCCTCGTAGATTCAGTGAACAACAAGAGCTTGGAGAAAATTATCAAGTCAATATTTGTGTTATGTCTTGATAAACCCTGTGGTCCAAGATCAAACAAATCTTCAACTGGTGAAGATCCTGTAATGACAATGAATGTTAACCACGCGTTACATGGACGTGGTACTTCTCAGAATAGCTGCAATCGGTGGTTTGACCAAGTCTTTCAGGTAGCTCTTCCATCCATCATTGCCTTAATTTGTCTATCTACTAAACATATGGAATGCGGCAGTGTGCAAATGACGCCAATTTGTTGCTTTAGCTTGCCGTTTCTGAAGATGGCTATGTGGGATGCTGTTATGAACATTCAAGTGCAGAAGGACCTCCCATTCAATTGCTTTGTAATCATATTCTATCTCGATGGTCAGTTTTTCGTCACTTCTACATTTTAAAATTATATCCCAGATATTGTTATTGTCACTGTGTTTTTATTGTTGATAAGAATGCGATAATCTGCATTGCTTTGTAGCTCTTTGGAAGACACTCATACACATTATGAGCCAAGTGAATCAAGACAACCGAACAGATTGCAATGGAGATTATCAAATGAGCTAGAGGATAAAATTCAGGAAGCAAAAGACGCCATGGATCAGTATGGACATTTTCATTTGCATTATTTAATTTCTTTGTTGCTTTCTTTTATTTGAATAGCTGATGCTCAAAGTTCTTTCTTTATTATAGATTGGTTGACGATGTCGACATGAAGATGATTCGTTATCGGAGTTATGGAAAGAATTTCCCAAAAGCGAATAAAATCAGTCCCGATGCATTTATCCAAGTTGGTTTGCAGCTTGCTTATTTCAGGTAGTATAAATATTTGAATATATATATTTTTATCTTTTGTTCCGTTTCTTTACACCATTTAACAGATGAATGTTTTAATAACTAACTGGTAACATTTTCAAAATTAGATTGCACGAGAATCTTGCTGCAACATACGAAAGTGCGTCAACAAGAAAATTTCGACGTGGAAGAACGGATACAATTAGAAGTGCATCCATTCCTGTTAAAGAATTTTGCCAAGCAATGGCTTCAAATGATTACGGTGTAAGCTTTCATTCATAAAACTTATTTTGCCGTCAATGTAGTAAATTAGATACCTATTATAGTATCAGTTTGCTCTAGTTAATTTGTAATAACCACAAGTAATTCTATTCCTTCATTCAGGATTCCGAGAGAAAAGAGCTATTTTTAAAAGCAGTTCACCATCATGTGAAATACACAAAAGAGGTAATCATTTATGACATTTTTATAAGAACGCAGTGAATGTCTTTTTGAGCCAATATAGTGCTTTATACCATGGAAGGCACAGCGATTTTGAAATGATATGAATAGCTCGCAAAGAATACGACATTGGTCGTAGGTCGTAGTAATTCGAGAATTCTTATCACTATAAATTCACTCTGCCTACCATTGTACAGAACATTATATTTGCCAAAAGACATTTAACTACATTGTTATAACATTTCATTTAACAACAAGTATTCATCACAAACTATACTAATTATCTAAAAGGTATAATAGTACTACTGTGATAGATTATGTAAAGGTCCATTGAATGCTGTTTAATTTCAGGCCACCAATGGACAAGCTATTGATCGGCATCTTTTGGGTCTCAAATTAATATGCATGGAGTCAGGCATTAAATTACCCGAGTTCTTTCGTGATAAAGGATATAATTACAGTCTCCATCACAAGCTATCGACAAGCCAGGTTGGTAATGTTTATTTCCACAGTAAATAAGCCGTTGTTGTTTTGATGTGAAAGAATATTAATAGATTATTGTTCTTGTTTAAGGTTCCATCACCTTATGATACAGTACTGTGTTTTGGTCCAACTGTTCCAGATGGTTACGGAGTTTGCTATAATCCAATGGAAAAGCATTTCAACTTTGCAGTATCAGCATTCAATTCTAATCCAGAAACCAGCTCAGCCCGCTTTGCGGAATCACTCAAAACAAGCTTCGATGACATCCGAAGACTTTTCCACAAATCCAAACTATAAAGCTGCAGTTTTTCAATTATTTTCACTGGACTGGTAAAAACATTTAATTGACGCTAAGTTATTTTCTTATGCTGTAATGGGTAATTATGTATGGGTAGCGTAGTCTGCATGTTGGGGTATGCTTTAGGTGTGTGCTTAATCGAACTGCTTGTTCAATTTGCTAGGCAAGCATTGCTGTATAACTATTTTTTAAGCTCATCTCTGAAAATGATATTCAGAAGTTGATATTCTTGGATTCTTTCGTGCTTGCCATTAAAAGTGGGAGGAACTATCTTACGTCATCATCCACATCACATGATGACGACAAGTGATTATTTTTGTCTTCTCAAAATGGCGTCCAAACCAACTGTTGGAAACAATGAATTACAAGTTACTTCAGCAGAAATGAAAGATAATTTCATGCGGTTTGCAACTTCAGCATTCAAATCAAGTAAGGTTGCATATAACAGAGCTAAACAGGTAACTGTACCATGCACTTTATTTTTGCTAACGCCTTTTAAGCCTCCATTTAAAAGTGCATCACGATCAGCTATTAGGCCCGCCCCATCATTTCCAGTTACGACAACAGGGAAGTAGTTGAGTGTTTGACACATCAGTCAGTTAGGCATTGTATAGGGAATGGATATCATTCTAGAAACATTTGAAATATCTCCTGATTTGCTCACATTATTCAATATTACTTCCACAACCACCAACAGAAATTATTTCAATTTTTTATGCCAGATTACAGGTGAGAGATTTGGCAATGCAGAAAAAACAGAGATGGATGCTCATTTCGAGTATTTAAGTGGAAATGCCGATCGGATAAAGGCATGGACTGAAAAAATAGTAGGTTATGGTGATGCATTAATAAAGCCAAACCCAGGAGCAAGGGTTGAAGACTACGTGTTTGAGAAACTTGATAAAAAAGCACCAATTAGACCAACCAATTTATTTGTTCTTGGACAAACAATGACATATGCTGGAAGAGAACTTGGTGCAGGAACAGAATATGGTAAAATTGAATTTTCATTTTAAGTTCACTATAGTATATATATTTTATCATTAATTGACTGTGAATTCTTACGTCTTTCGTCAACAGGAAGTTCCCTTGGGAAAACAGGAACATCATTAAAGAAAATGGGAAATGCAGAGAAAGATTTTATGCAAAAAACAGCATCACAATTTCTTGATCCTTTAAAACGATTCTTAGATAATGATATGAAGACTATTAATGTGAGAATATTAGAAATGATTTGCATTGATTTTTTAATTGAAAATTTTGATTGTATTTTAATTATTATATCATTTTCCTATTTCCTTAGAAAGAGAAACGCTCCTTGGAAATCTCAAGAATTGATTTAGATGCTGCAAGGAATAAAGTTAAAAAAGCCCAGTCACCAGAAAAGCTACGTGAGGTATTTATCTGACTGCTTTCATTCTCATATAATTTTGCATATTTCCTATGATCCACAGCAGATCTTCTTGAACAAAATATTTCTTTGCTTCATCAGGCAGAAGGAGAATTCCGAGTGGCTCAAACTGATTTTGACAGACAATATGAGATCACAAAACTTCTTCTTGAAAGTGCTGTATCTGCCCAAGTAAGCTAAGGATTAATGAATTCTAAAAACATCCATGCATGTTAAATCATATTGATAAATTTTTCTTGATCTTTATTTTATGATTTGTTTTGTAGAGTAATCATTTGCAGAGTCTGAATTCATTTGTTGAAGCTCTTGGAATGTACCATTCACAATGTCAAATTTATGTAAATGAGTTGCAAAAGGATCTCCAAAGGTTTGTCAACAGTTTTTATGATTCTTTTACAATTATCTTGGTTTATTTTTAAACATATTCATCACCTCCAGTGTTGGTAATGTTTCTGCAAAATCAACACATGGAACAGCTGTTCCAATTGCAACAACGACAGCAACCAAATCAGATAAGCAAGAAGTGAAAAGAAAAGCCAAAGTTCTTTATGATTATGATGCAAGTGATGATACTGAATTATCATTACTAGCTGACGAGGTAGCGTATGCAGTTTATTGCGCACAATCCATTTTGTAATTGACTGATTGTCAGATGGCAAGAATCATACTTATGTTCATTTCATTTGTAGGTAATTGTTGTATCCAGTGCTGATGGACTTGATGCTGATTGGTTGATGGGTGAAAGAGGAACACAGAAAGGCAAAGTACCTCTTACTTATCTTGAACTTTTGTAACAGTAGTAAAAGGGCACCTTCTTTTTCAAATTAATTTAACGTTTAGCTATTGCTTCTTTTTCATTGTAATTGAATTAGAGGAATGTAAGTGATGTATAATGCGGAAATGATGAAGCAGATATTGAAGAATCATTTCTTATCCACAACATAAAATAGAATTTACTTGCATTTCTACACATAGATAGAATGGAACCTAGTAGATTAATAATAGTTCTTTAATTTAATATTTGTAGTATCTACCTCATTATTACTTCATTCATGGCAATTTCGTTCATGGTCTAAATACTGGTCTTGTATTTCTGGGTTTGCTTTGTCTTTGACCTTCCACAATCACACACATGTATCTTGTTGAAAAAGGACCTCAAATAGATCAGACATCGTCTATAAATAGGCTGAAACTGTTATTATTCAGCTGACATCCGCTATATCTCGAACGATTTTTCATTTACCCACTTATTTCTTTAACACAAAAAAAAATTGATCGAAATATTGACGGAGAAAAGATGAATACAAACCTTGGAGACATGTATGTAAGTGAGAATCCATCATTCCTGTTTTTGTAAGTCTGTTTGTTTTTATTTCATCTTTATTATTGATTCTATTTTTAATTTTTTCAAAGTTTGCATTCATTTCATCTTGTATCTCCCAGTTTGACAAAGCAACCTTTGAGCTATTCCACTCATGGGCTCTTATGTTGCGTCCTACTTTAAAAGTGAGATTACAGTCGCATGTAAATTGTTTTGTAACGCATATAATTGTTTTATAGTTAATGAAAGACGAGGCAATGCTTTTGTCTCCTCCTCATTTATTAACTTACATATTCTTTCAGCGCATGCTAAATGTTCCCGGTGAACTGCAAGCTGAAGAGGGTGTCTGCCTGACGCTAATCTTCTTTTTAAATTTACCTTCGAGATTAGAAGACAATCAAGTACATCATACATCCCTTGATGACTTGCAAAGAATGCAGCTACATAAATCAACTGATTCTGCCATTCTGACAAATGATCCTCATTTAATGGCAATATCTTCATCAGACCTGAAAGGTAAACGTTTATTTTAATAGATTTTATATGCCGATATCATGAGTTCTAGAGAATGAAATGGAAACCATGGTGAATTGTGATAATTTACTATCGGTATTCGATTTGTAACATGTTGCTATTATGTTATGCCAAGGTTGAAATAAGTTGATCGACAAAGTTGAATTTGGCAATATATGAAAATATGATAACTCTTCTTCGTCATTCAAATAACAATTATCCAAATAGGATATGTGTTGAATGTATCCTGGAATTCCACTTTCGCCCTCCACTTTTTCTTTTAATTTCTTCACTTTCATACTGTCTGTGACGTCATGTATAGTGACATGCTTGTCTATGCACTTTATATGTATTCTTAGTTTATATATCGTTCTTGTTTTATTTGATATTTTTCTTTGTCGTATATCGTCCGGCATTTTTGATGATTTAATGATTATTTAATGAAAGAAGCTGATGAGATGCAAATAATAATTAATTAATTAATTAATTATTCGTCATGAAATATTTTAGGAAGATGACGTATTTAGAGATATTGCGCACAATGCACTGCGCACCTGGGGGGAGAAGCAACCAACATTGGCTTCGAGTTCGACACGTATAGGGCCTAGACAGTTACATTCATCTAATGTTTTGTTTACTCTTTTCTTGCTGATATGGAAGGGCTGCAAGTGTCAAATGCATTCAGCCAGAAAAGCAATTCTGCTTTTGAAATAAACAGCAATGCATTGGATCGGGGTAAATTTTTTTCGCTTTTATTAAATTGATTAAAGTTTATTTGTATCCTTGATTTGAGTTGTTTTTGTTTAGTTTTGAATTTAGGCCCTTTAGTTTAGAATTTAGGAATTTAGGAAACTTTCTCATCCTATATCTTGTTGCAACATATATTTAACGAAGTAACATTTAGTTTGGTAGAAGTATAAGTTCAGAACTTTGCTTACCTCACAAACTGTATTCTGACATTAAATCTTTTGCAGATTTTTTGTCAAATGAAGCGAATGATTTCCAGATTGAAGAAATTTTGAAAGAAAAGTTTAACCATACTGAATTGGTGTGAAAATTGTTTTTTTTTTTGTAATTTTAATGTACATTCCACAATAAGTGGGTAAAATTGGGCTCAATCTGATGTGCCTTGGATTGTTGGGAAGGGGGGGGGGGAGATGAAATCAAATATAAGCCCCTATGAGGAGATGCACCAATGATCTTGACTTATGAATTCCAAACTGTTGGGTATTAGATGTAGCCATTGTTTTTGAAGATGGATGAACTTGTTTGAATTGTTAGGATGATCTTATTAATGGAAATGTCCAAATGAAAGAGCAGAAAACTCAAGATTTATTACAGAATGATGACAGAAACATAATGGATAGCTATGAGCCATCCTATCTCTATTTAAAGCAGGTAAAATTATTTTGTTTAACAATATATTCTATCATATATTTTATCCGATATTAGCTGTATAAAATTGGTAATGACACCATTAATTTGTTATTTTAAATTTTGTTATATTTTAGGAGTTGACTGATGCCAATTTATTAGAGGATTTATTTGCTCCAGATGATGTCATCAGGCCTGTTACTTATAATTCCAATTCAACCAACTTAAAACATGAATTTTCATCAAGTCCTAGAAAACCTAATAACCTAATGCCAATAATTATAAAACCTGAAGATCATCAAAATCAACAATGTTCACCAAAAGAAAAAGAAATTACCAATATAAATGCTTTTCAACAATTTTGCAAATTTGTTCCTATCAGACCAAAAATTCAGCCTGAAGGTAATAATTTATTTTCATATTTACTTAAATTTACACTCCAACTTATGCAGATATCCTTAACAATGGTTGTTGATATGTTGCAATATATATGTCATTTTTATGTTCAATTTTGTTTATTTGCCATGCTGCATTGCCCATTTTACAGGGGCTCATGCTGAACCTCAAAATATGGTGCATGAAGAAACAAGTATAAATGAATCACAGACTTCCCAATCATTTGTGAACCAAGAATCCAATACAACTATTAATATTCAAGTGAGTATAAAGTGAATGAAGGGTTCTAAATTTTGAAGCTAGATTTGCTTTTTTCTAATGCTTTGCTTTACAATTTCAGGAGAAAGTGATAAAAAGACAACAACGGATTGTAAGGAATAGAGAATCAGCGTTACATTCAAGAAAGAAGAAAAAAGAAATGATGCAAACACTTGAAGTGACTGTCAGTACTCTGTCTAACATTAATAATCAATTGAAAGTTGAAAACGATTGTCTGAAAGACAGAATAAAGAAGCTTGAATCAGAGGAAAGTATTACTCAGATTCTGGATGTTATCTTTTATTTGTATGTTTCATGAATTGTTGTTTGATATTGTTTATTTTTGTAGAATTGGCAGTTGAAAAATAGAAAATTGATCAATATACCAAATATGGCTAAGAAGACATCATATGTTCTTGTTGTATTTGTTTTTCTCGCCATCAACTTGAAACAAACAAGGTGAATTATTTTTTTAAATTTCTCACTGGGAATACTTCAACTGATTAGATAAATGATTGTAGTAGCCATAGCTATGTTTTCTTATAGAATTCACTCACCATCGTCCACAACACCAGCAAAGTCACTGTTTAATGTAGCAGATCTTTATAAAGTGCAACCAAGACATGGTCGTCTTTTGCTTGAGTACAAAAAAGACAGGGTTGCTGAACGTAGCCAGAAGAAAACTGTTCATCAAGAACAAACACTGCCATTTGTTCCAAAAACTTTTATTGATGGTGTAATAAATGAAGATGTAAAAAAGAGGATTTTAAAACAAAGAAAGCTGGCTATAAAAGAGAAAATAAATAATAAATTTAAACACAACCAGACAGCAGAAGTTGATTCAAATTGCTATCCAGAGTTTAATGAAACTGAACTTTATCGGTATATATAATTGCCCATACTAACTAAAATAATTTTTCTTGCTTACCTTGCATTGTTATTACTTCAAGTGTTTTCATACTTGATGCTTCGTTTTAGATTAAATGAAGCTTTGGAGAATTTGGTTCCTACACAGCAGAAAAAGAAAGAAAGAAAAGAAAAAGCTGAAAAGGTTTGTAATGTTTATTTTCGTGATTTAGAAAAACAATCTGAGTTGCATCTGTGCATCTCATGTCGTTTGCATCTATTTATGCTTGCTTTTTAGAAAGTGCCAAATATGGGAAATATTGCTCGAAAGCAGAGATGGAATTGCTTTGGTAATGATAATAATCATACAAGGAATTGTACAAAGCCAAATCTCAATAAAAAGTCAGCCAAATTTAGGTATAAGGATTTTTCAGTATTATAACTTTCTTTTATTAATATAATATGGCGTTTTTTTTACGATTTTGGATGCTTTTTAAAGGATGAAGAAGAGGATGATGAAATCAAATGAAATACAAATATTTCAACAAGATTTAAGGTTTTATTTATTTTTATTTCATCTTATGATTATTGTTATTTATTTTTGTTGTTGTTACTATTTTTGCATTTTCACCATTGTGCCTCCCCTTGCATTCTTTTTTAGCGATCTGCAGAAGTTACAAAATGCATTTGATCGCAAATCAAATACATTCTACGTTGTGTCATTCAGAAAAGTATTTAATAAAAAACTTTTCCATTATGATGATCAGTGATTTCCATTTAATTTTATTATGCACTGTCTCTTATTTCTATTTTGTATAGCGCTTTATCATATTTCATTCTTTTTAGGATCATATAATATTTCCAGCCACGCAAGTAAACAATACACAGAGGCCCAAGCTTTCCTTTATTTTACCAATCTCAAATCGTATGTTCTTATTATTTATTTTTTAATTTTTATTAAGTTACATGCAATGTTGCAAGAGATATTGAATTGTTTTTCGTTATTTTTTCAGAGTCAAAAGATAACAAAACAGTGGATGAAGTAACAATGGTACAGATTGATTGCCAAGTTATGGATACTAAAACTCTACATATTTCCAAGAATAATAATTTTGTGCATCTTTTCAACTCAAATCGCGTATAACTTTACTGCGTTATTTTATTTTTTCATATCACTCACTTAATTAAAACTTTTGTACAGCGCAACTTTACAGCAACTATATATGCTCAAAAATTAACTTTAACTTTTCATTAACTTTAACTAATTTCACAGATGCTCTGTTACTCCTTTGTTATCTAAAAGGTAACCATTGTTTTATGTTATATGTTGAGTATTATAATTCAAATAAGATGACATGGTATTCTGATAAATAATTTAAAAATTTGAATTTAGCCAATCGCAAAGAAACCAAATTGAATGAAATGAGGAGACAAAAATAATATGGGTGTGGCTACTAAGCCCATGATGCTTTGGTGCATATCATGCTGGTGTGAGTTTAACTTTTCATTTGAGTTGTTGTGAGGAGTTGAGCGTTTGTTAGAGCGAGGAGAGGTAGCAAAACAAAATGGCTGAGGTTGAGGCTGATGTTGTGGCAGAACCTGCCACGGCCACTATTGTTGCTGGCTCAGATAGAGAGATTAAGCTATTAGAAACTGTTGAAGATATTCAAAATCGTAGATCACAGGTTCTTCAACGTTATGCAGACTTTAAAGCTGCAACATTGGCAAGAAGAAAACGTCTGGAAGATGCTAAAAGATATTTTCAGTTTAAGAGGGATGCTGACGAAGTTGAAGCATGGATCAATGAAAGATTGCAAACTGCATCTGATGAGTCATTTAAAGATTCAACAAATTTACAGGTTAGTTTTTTATTTCAGGCATTATCGTCTCATTTGAGTAATAATATACATAATTTTTTTTCGATAAACTGACTGAGCTGAGATGAAAGAGACAGCTGTTCTGTTCGGTCTGGTTTGGATGTATATTTTTTCGAGCTACCTTCGGTTTTCACCAGGGGTGTCGAACAATGTTGGAATTGTAAAATTATAGAAAGATGAATAATTATAGAAAGATGAGGTATACGTTTGTATTTGCGACATTTACCCTTGATATGTGATTGATAAGTGTATGGTTGTTGAAATATAACACGCCACGCCTACTTTTCCGGACCAGAGTTGCTGAGCTCAAAGGGATGCAAGCAGGTGGCATTGATCTTTGATTTGCACATGCTATTTATTAATGGGTGCTGATTATTTATAACGTAGGTGAAGCTACAAAAGCATGCAGCATTTGAAGCTGAAATACAAGCTAATCGATACATGCTTGAAGCTGTGGATGAATCTGGTAATGCAATGGTCACTGACCAACATGATCAATCTCAATATGTTTCTGTAAGTGTATTTATCATATCTCATCTATTTATTTCATATGTCCATTTGATTTAATGATTGATAACAACTGTTTGCCGTTTGATTTTTATTTAAGGTCAGACTTGAAGAACTCCATCGCCTTTGGGATTTACTTCTTGAAAGATCAGCATATAAGCAAAAGATGCTAATTTTTACGCAAAGGAGAGTTAATTTTGTGTTGGAAATCAATGAAATAATTTCCTGGATTTCTGAAAAGGTATACATTTTGTTCCATATACTTTGTGATTATTTGTTGTTTGTTATCGACAAATTTGTTATGGAAGTATATTCATGATGACGTTTACAATAGGAGAGTGGATGCAAGCCCCAAGAGGAGTTAAGAGATCTGGAGCATGTTGAAGTCTTGCAAAAGAAGTTTGATGATTTTCAAAAAGAACTGGCTGCAAATGAGCCAAGAATTTCAGAAGCCAACAAAACTGTGACTCAACTTGAAATGGATTGCCATCCTGATATTGATATCATACATGAGAAGCAAGAGGAATTGAATAATGCCTGGCTTAATATCAATGAAGCCAGTGAGAGGAGAAAAGAAGAACTGAACACAGTGTACGATGTTCATCATTATTACAGAGAAGCAGATGAGACAATTGGTTGGATAACTGAAAAGAAGAATATTCTTTCAACAACTGATGTTGGTAAAGATTTGGCAGGAGTTATGTCATTACAGAGAAAACATGAAGCATTGGAGAGAGATTTGGCTGCACTGTCAAACATGGTATACTCTTTATTCTGTTTTTTATTTAATTCCATTTATTACTATTTTGGGCATGTTTGGATAATGTTATTGATTTGTGTTTAGGTTGAAGGTTTGAACATTGATGCGTCAAATTTGAAACAAAATCATCCAGAATTTGAGGAGCCAGTAAGTGCAAAGCAAGTGGAACTCAATGAAAGTTGGCAACAACTCTTTGAAAGGGCAAATGCAAGAAAGACACATCTCAATGATTCGTATTTATATCAGAAGTTTCTTGCCGAATACAGGTAAGTGGTATCAATGTTTTGTGAATATGAGATCCAAAGATCTTTCGAGGTTTTATAGTTAGCATATATCAGAACTAGATGCACATATATACAGCTTTTGCCAATGATTTATCAACAATTTACATTTTTAGGGATTACACCACATTTCTTATCGAAATGCAAGTTCTGATCCGCTCTGATGAGTTAGCAAATGATGTTGCTGGAGCAAAGGCACTTCTTGAACGAAATCAAGAACACAAAGTAATTTTTTATTTGATGATTGTATTATTTTGTCTACCTATTAGTTTTGTACTTTAGAAGAGCTAACAATTGTGAACTATTTTAGGGTCATATTGATGCCTCTGAAGATGGCTATCAAAACACAGTAAAACTGGGAAAAGGCTTGGTGGAAGATGATCATTATGCTAAAGAAGATATACAAGAGAAGGTTCAAATATATTTATTTATTGTGATCATCATATTGTGGTTGTATTGTTGTTATGTTGCAATGTATCTTGTGAACTGACACTGTTTTTTAAATAGCTTGATCAACTTGAGGCGGACAGAGCAGAATTATTGAAGCTACAGGAAAAGAGAAAATCAGAATTTGAGCAATGCATGGATTTTCAAATATTTCAAAGAGATTGCGCACAAATGGATGTTGTTATGGCCAAGCAAGAGTCTTTTGTTTGTCAAGAACCAATGATTGAATCAGTTGAAGCAGTTGAAACTCAAGCCAAAAAACATGAAGATTTTGACAATGTATTTTGTGCTCAAGAAGAAAAATTGAAGGTATTGTATATGTTTTGTTTTTGTCATTAATTTGCACCATTTCTTGTATTTAATGAGTAAATGTTTTACAAATTTTATTTGACAGGCCATTGATGAATTTGCTGAGAAAATGTTAGCAAGTGATCATTATGCATCTGGCGAATTAAAACAAAAGATTGATGATGTATGTCTCATTATCTGTTTCATTTTTACTTTTCTATCTTTTCCTGTTTAACCTGAATCATAATTATCAATGTGTTAGCAATTTCTTCTTCACAATGATTGATTGGTATTTCCAGATAAAGTCAAAGCGTCAAACTATCGTGAAGAAATCTGAAAATCGCAAAGCAAAACTTGGATTTTCATCACAGTATCAACAATTTGAAAGAGAGGTTGATGAGACCAAGAGTTGGTTAATTGAGAAATTGAAAATTGCATCAGATGAATCATACAGAGTAAGATGGTTTTCATATTATTTCAAATTGATTTTCTTTGATGTTCATATTTTTAGAAAGTACTGTATTTATTTTTAGAAAGTACTTTATTATTACTCGAGTGAGCGCTGCGGTGCCCTTTTAATTTCCTGTACTTTTGGTGTGACAATAATTCGGGGATGGCACTTTTTAAAATTTCTCTGGGGAAATTTTTTCACAGGATCCTACAAACTTGCAAGGAAAAATTCAAAAGCATCAGGCATTTGAAGCAGAAGTGGATGCAAATGAAAATCGCATTTCTGCAATTTTAGCAAAAGGACAGGAAATGGTTGATGCTGATCATGAGAAATCTGATCAAATTAATGTGAAGATGGACGAGATTAAAGAATTATGGATGTTGCTTCAAGAAAAAACTAAAGAAAAAGGTATTTCAAGCAAAGCCAATTAGCTACCTGATATTAATCAGTACTTCTGTTTTATTCAATAATTCACATGTGTCAATGGTTTATTTCATTAGGTCATCGACTTAAAGAAGCTAAAGAAGAACAGCAATTTAACAGGTTCTTTTATGTTCCAATAATTGACATTACATTGTATATTTCAGTTTGTTTCAGTCTCATTTCTACATAAAATGTATGCATATTGATATCAGATGAACATGTTTTTATTAGGACTTGTGAAGATTTAGAGCTGTGGCTTTCTGAAACTGAAGCACATCTTGCTTCAGATGATCTGGGAAAGGTATTTATTATTATTTCATTTACCTTTCATTTCTTCCTTTCCCTGTTATCATTACGTTATCAATGAAAGGATTAAGTTTTTATTTAATGCTTTTACATTTGATGTTATATAGTTAGTTTGTTAGTTGATGTTGGTTTTCCTTCACATCAGTTTTCTCCAACCCTCCCCATTCCGCGCCAAATCGAAAGCTTTGCTTAGAAGCACCCCGTTTATGTTAACTTTAATCTGTTTCCACGAGTACGAGTTTTGTACGTTTTCATTACTAAATGGCAAGTAAGACTGTATCAGGTGTTTTAAATCGTCACTTTATTCTAGGACTTAACAAGTGTCAAAAATCTTCAAAAGAAACATGATTTATTGGAGGCAGATATTGAAGCTCACAAGGTATTCAACATTATTCTTTTTTGCTTTATCAATTCAATCTGGCGAATACAATTAAATGTTACATTGTTTTTGTAATAATAAATTTTGATGATCTTATTAAATTGTTTTAATTTTGATTGATGTCAGGAAAGAATAGATGCTGTAAAGAGCCAATCGGAGCATTTTGTTGAATGTGAACATTTCGATTATCCTGCTATTCAATCGAGACAAGAAAATTTGACAGAAAGATTTGAAAACCTAGATGAACCATGTAAGAAGAGAGCTAATATATTGCAAGATTCACAAAATTTTCAAAAATTTCTGCATGATGTCGCTGATGAAATAACATGGATTGAAGAAAAGGAACCAATTGCATCATCATTAAATACTGGTGATTATAATTATGATTATTATTGATATGTTATTGACTTAATACTGACGTGCTATTCACCTGTTATTGACATTTTATTGTTAAATGTTTCTGTCGTTTTATTTAGGTCGTGATTTAATTGGTGCTCAAAACTTGTTGAAAAAACATTCTGCATTAATGGTTTGTATTATAGCCCATTTGTTTTATCTTTTGTGATCTTAACTAAGTGAGGCAGATACGAGTTATTTTGTTTTCCTTTTTAGAATGAGATCAATAGCCACGAACCAAAAGTTAATGCATTGACTTGCACTGGCGAAGAAATGATTGCTGAAGGTGCTTTATTTTATAATTTGTTTAAACTTATTTGAGGCTTGTATAGTGATTTTCGTTTAATGATTTTTTTATATATCACATTTCAGAACATTTTGCAAATCAAGAAATCAAAGACAAAATAGATGAGTTGAATAGTTTTTGGAATGATCTTCTTGTAAGTTCAACCAACAATTTTGAGTTTCTTTACTCTATTGGAGACATCAAAACGTATCATAGAATTAATTAGGATATTAATCTTGATGATGATTATGACTGTAGGAAAAAGCAAAGACAAGAAAGAAGGACTTGGAAGATTCAGTTCAAACACATCAATATTTATCAGAAGCAAGTGAAGCAGAGTCATGGATGACTGAGAAAGAACCAATTGTTTCAAGTACTGACTATGGTAAAGATGAAGATACTGCACAGGTAAAATGCTTTGCATATTTATTATAGAATATTTTATGTAGGGTGATTATTTATTATATAATATAATCACACTTTTATGATTATTTTTGCTAGGCGATGTTGAAGAAACACGAGGCAATGATGTCCGATGTTGAAGCCTTTAATAACGTAATCGAAGGATTGAGAGAACAAAGCTTACAATGCCAGGTAAAATTTTCACCAACTATCATTCTATTATTATTATGGTTATTTTTGTTTGTAGAGAAGAATTCATTACGATTATTATGATTATTATCATCGTAGCCTCTGGCGACTCAAGGGGATTTGTCTGGTAAAGATTGTGTTGAGGCATTGTATGATTACGATGAGAAAACAGCCCGCGAAGTAACAATCAAGGAAGGACAAATTCTCACCCTTCTTAATAGTAACAACAGAGTAAGATCAATTCAATATCACCCATTCAACTTTTATTAATATATATATACTATGTATTTTGTTATAATTACTGACTATGTATGATGGGTTTTGAAGGATTGGTGGAAAGTGGAAGCAGATGATCGACAGGGATTTGTTCCTTCTTCTTATTTGAAAAAAGTTGATTCTAAAAGTGCTTCACAAGAATTACTTAATGCTATTCCAACTGAAGATACAATTACGGAACGACAAGCTGAAATTGACAGAATGTAATTTATGCAATTATATTATATTACATTGAGGTTGTCTTTTATCTAAGTAATTATGCGCTTTAAGTATAATTGTTTATTTGAAGGTATTCTCAGCTGATACTTCAAGCTCAGGAACGGCATTCAAAATTGGAAGAGTCTATAAAACAGCATGGTATGCTAAGAGAAGCTAAAGAAGTCGAATCATGGATACAGGATAAAGTACCTAATTCATTAATGTTTTTTTGTTTTTATTTTTTTATCTCTCAGCTTTGCAGTTTTTCACACACTTTTTTGTGTTTTAGGAAGCTGTCGTAACATGTGAAGAGGTTGGAAAAGACATGGATCATGTTGAAAGTTTGCAGAAAAATTATGATGAATTCAAAAAGGTTTAAATTATAACTTGAACTCTTACCGACTGCTGTAATTTTAATAATTTAATTATTAACAATTTTAATCGTCAATTTTAATCTTGAACGGGTCGTATTGGCAATATTATTGTTTTTTTAAGGATATGGTAACACAAGAGACAAGAATACGAGAACTGCAGATTTTATGCGCTCAATTGAAAGAGCAAAAGTCATCAGAGTATGAGAGGGTTCATGAAATATTAGAGGTAATCTATTCAAAGATTCTTCATGTATTACGCTTAATATTGCATATTTACGTCTGTTCTCTTGTCATTTCCTGTATAATGTTTTTTATTGGAATATTCAGAGAGTTACAGAACGTTGGGAGCAAATGCAATTAATGGCAGAAGAGAGAAAGGCTGCCTTAGAAAGTGCTGGAGAAATTCAACGTTTTAATCGGTAAGAATTATTTAGTTTAGGTATTCGCATATGTTCATATACACACGTGGGTGGAATTGTTTTGATATTGTTGCACGTATTTATTTATTTATTTATTTATTTATTTATTTATTTATTTATTTATTTATTTATTTATTTATTTATTTATTTATTTATTTATTTATTTATTTATTAGTGATGCAGATGATACCCAAGCTTGGATAATCGAAAAGGACGTAGCATTATCATCTACGGATTATGGGCATGATCTGGCGAGTGTTCAAGCGCTTCAAAGAAAACACGAAGCACTTGAACGAGATTTAGCAGCATTGGAAGAGAAGGTGACAGCATTAAATCTGGAAGCAGATCATTTGAAATCTACTCATCCTAATTCAGCTGATACTGTTGAATCAAAATTCAATGAACTTCATTTTGCTTGGGCAAAATTATCAGAGAAAGCAACTAACAGAAGAATCAACCTTGACCAATCTCATGCTCTGCAGAAATTTCTCAATGAATACAGGTAGATACAAAAATCTGACTCAGTTGTCAATTTATTTATCTTGCGAAACTGTTATGCTTTTTTTACAATATGTTTTAATTTGAATTTTGCAGGGATTTGCTTTCATGGATTAACAGCATTCATGCATTAGTTGCTTCAGAAGATTTGGCAAAAGACGTAACTGAAGCAGAAACATTACAAGACAGACATCAAGTAATTTATTACCATTAATCACTCTCGTTGAATTCTACGTGAAGCACAACTGTTGTAATTATGTTGCTGTTGTTGTTGTTGTAGGAGCACAGGATGGAGATCGATTCAAAGACACCTGTGTTTGAAGCATACGAAGAATTTGCAGCAAAACTCGTAGAAAGTCAACATCCAGCCGAAGATGAAATTAAAGAGAAACTTGAAGAGATCAGAGACGAGAGAGATAAATTGGAGAAGTACGTATTTGTATGATAATTGCTAGAATAATTCAATGAGAATATGAGAGGACAGAGATATAAATGATCGTTCTGATTTTAGATCATGGGATAATCGTAGAAAGATTTTAGATGATTGCATGGAGGAACAGCTATTTATCCGTGATGCTGAAATGGCAGAAGCATGGATGGCTGCAAGAGAGGCTGTACTTCAAAGTGAGGATGAAGGTGGATCTACTACAGATGTACTTTTAAAGAAACACCATGATTTTGAAAGAGCTTTAAACGCACAAGAGGAAAAGGTTGCTGTCTTACAAAAGAATGCTGATAAATTGACTGAAGCAGATCATTACAATTCACAGACGATTGCTGAACGAATCGAAACTGTTCTTGCAAGGTATTTTTTATTCAATTTATTTATTCATTTCATTTTTTATTCATAATTCGTTTGTATAAGGGTTGCAAACATTCGTTTTTTTGTTACCTCGATTAGATGGGCTACTTTGAAGGATGCATTAGTTGAAAAAAGATCCAAATTGGGTGAATCGCAAAATCTGCAGCAGTTTATTAGAGATGTTGATGATGTAGAAGGATGGATTGGAGAGAAGATGCAAACTGTCCTTGAAGAATCTTTCAAAGATCCAACAAATATTCAAGTATTCAATTGATTTTAAAATCATTTCCTTTGCTTTACCTTGTGGGTGGTATGTGTTGCGATGTTTATATGATATTTTGCTATTGGCAGGGTAAAGTGCAGAAGCATCAAGCATTTGAAGCTGAAATAGCAGCCAACGAGGATCGAGTTATGAGCACTATTAATGTTGGGAAAGGTAGTCATTATTTTTATTATGTAGCTAACAATGCATTTTTGTACCATGTCGAATATTTTTGATAGTAATTATATTTATTTTTTCGTAGCTTTAATTGAAAATGAGAAGTGCCAAGGGAACGAAGCGACAGTTATGACTAAAATAACAACAATTGAAGAAAATTGGACCATTCTTATTAAAAATTGTAAAATCAAGACACAGAAATTGTCTGAAGCAAGTCAACAACAAACATTTTATAGCAATGTTAAAGACATGGACTTTTGGCTCGGAGAGGTAAGAATACTCTCTTTTATTCAATGTGATGGTGATATTTGTTAAGAAATGAGTTATTAATTACGATGCTATTGTGTTTTACAAAGGTTGAAACTGCTTTGTCATCTGAGGATTATGGAAAAGATCTTGCCACTGTTCAGAATTTATTAAGAAAACATCAGTTGATTGAAGTTGACATAGCTGCACATGAAGTATTTCTTTTTAGTATTATAACCATTACTATTATTATCAAATAGGTTTAGAGGTAAACGTAACTTATATTTGAGTTCTTTTATGAAACTGTTTCAATATCATTTGCAGGAGCGTATTGCAACATTGTCAAATCAATGCAAACATTTCATTGAAATTGGTCACTTTGATGCTGTTAATATTAAAGAGAAACATGAAATAATTATTCATCGATTTGAAAAGTAAGATTTCACTTGATATTAGATTTTATTCTATTAATATTTGTTACCTCGATTTTGCATTAAGATTATCGACTTCATCATGAACTTTCATCGTTAAAATCTATTAATTTAGGATTACTACAATGAGGACAACAAGAAGAGTGAAGCTTGAAAAGTCTCTTAATTTGCAACAGTTTTATCGAGATATTGATGACGAAGAATCTTGGATTAAGTAAGTTGCTTTTGATTTGATGCTTTTAATATTGCTGTTATTTGTATGGCTTCTTGCTTTGCAAAGTTCTGATGGTTTGATTATTATTATAGGGAGAAAAAGCTTTTAATGAGTTCACAAGATTTTGGCAAAGATTTAACTGGCGTTCAAAATTTGAGAAGAAAACACCAAAGGCTGGTAACTGAGCTGAAAACGCATGAAGTGAAAATAAAAAATGTTTTAGAAATTGGTGAGAAATTTATTGCGGATGAAAGACAATTTGAGGAAGAAATAAGAAGCCGTCTGAATAGTTTAACTGAAAAATGGGATGAATTGAATGAATTGGCAGAAGAACGGTGATTGTTAATGTAGTTGTTGTTGTTTATTGAACATGGTTACCAAGCAACTCAGCAATTTGAACTGACAGAAACTGCCAGTATTTACGAAGAATGGTTTTTTCTGTTTTAGTCAAAAACGGCTGGATGAATCTGAGGCGTATCAACAATTTTGTGCAAATGTAGACGAGGAAGAATCTTGGATTTCCGAGAAGAAGGCTTTGATTTCAAGTGATGATTATGGCGATTCATTGGCTGCAGTTCAGGTTTAATATTATTATTCATATCTTATTTTATTTCTTATAGACTTTTTTATTAATAGTTTACATGAATGCTTTTTATTGTATTTTCTTTTAGACTCTTTTGAAGAAACACGAAGCCTTTGAAAGTGATCTTGAAGTTCACCAGCAAAGAGTCGATGATATAAAAAATGTTGGCGAGAAGTTAATAGAGAAGGTATAATGATAATGATAATTATAATTATTATTGTCATTTTATTATTGTAATTTGAAACCTTACAAAAGACCTGTCTATTTGGATCAGCGAGGACTTCATCGTAGCTGAAATAAACAGGATGATAATAGTTTACTCTATTTTTCTAGCTATAATGCTAATTAAAGCCAACCAAAACTTTAAAAATGTGTTAAATGTAGTTTCTGGTGTTAATTTTTCAACTGACAAAGTGCTTTTTTTGTATTTATTATCTAACAATATAATGCTTTCTTGTTAGGAGAACTTTCGAAGTATACCAATTGAGCAACGAATTTCCACTCTGCAGGTTGTTCATTATACCTCTTTTTAACTGTTTTCAGTTTCTTCTTATGATCATGCCTTGAACATTATTTCATAATAAATATTTTCAACATTGTTTGATGTTGTTGATTTTTGTTTAAAGGAGAAGCTATCGGATTTAGAACTGCATGCAAATGTGAGGAAAACCAAATTGAATGACAATTCTGCATTTCTTCAATTTAAATGGAAAGCAGATGTTGTGGAATCCTGGATTGGTATTTATTGATCTTCTTTCGTTTTTTTCCTCTATTCTAACACTAGAACCAGAAATCTAATTATGTGATTATACGATTTTCATTGATTTTACCCTATTCAGATGACAAAGAAATATTTGTTAAATCAGATGACACTGGAAAGGATCTTCCGCATGTTCAGACATTAATCACCAAACAGGTATATCCTGTTTACATAATTTATTCAACAGATTCTTTTTGTTGCAATTATCTATATATTTATTTTATTTGAATTGATTTGTAAGGATACAATTGAAGCTGGTCTGCTTGCATTTGAACATGAAGGAATAGCAAGTATAACAAGCTTGAAAGATGAACTCATCAAGTCTGACCACGAGCAATCAACGGCAATCATTGAGAGACATGATAATTTGTTAAACAGGTAAATCGTTTTAATTAATCATTAATTGGTCTGCAATGTTCTTGTCTTTTGTCTATTGTCATTCATCCTCATATGCACGTATTTGTATTTTATCATTTGATACTTTAGGTGGCAACAGTTGCTGGCCGATTCCAAAATGAGAAAGGAACAATTAGTTGACGTGGAAAGGCAATATCAAAAGGTTTGGACTATCAACACGTTCTTTTATCTTTACATGTTTTTTTTTCAAAAGTAAAGGCCTCAATGTTATACTATGATATACTATAATTTTATACTTTGATTTAGATCGAAGATCTTTGCTTGTTGTTTGCCAAGAAAGCATCTGTGTTTAGTAGTTGGTATGAAAATGCAGAAGAAGATTTAACGGATCCTGTTCGATGCAATTCAGTTGATGAAATTAAGGTATTTATTTGTCACATTTTTATCAGACTCGAATGTAATGCAGTTTTCAGTGTTTTAATGTATTTTTTGTTTTTTTAGTCATTGTTGGATGCACACTCTGCATTCAGGGCTACATTGAAAAATGCGAGGAGCGATTTCGACCAACTGGTTGAACTTGACCAACAAATCAAATCATATGGTGTCAGTATTAATCCGTAAGTACATTATGCTATTTTTTGCTAAATTATAAGCATCATGCCATGTATGAATACATTCAAATTCAGTGTATTTGTTATCAAGGGATATTCTCTCAATTGTAATCCAGTGTATTTCTGTTTGTTACAGCTACACATGGTTTTCGTTGGATTCCCCTGAACAAACTTGGCGCGTTCTTGAGCAGATTATCAAGGTCAGTTGCTGATATTTTTCATATGTTTACAGGCGCAATTCATTATTGCTTACTTTTAATGTATTGGCAATGTTCCAGGAAAGAGAGGCTAAACTTGAAAAAGAGGCAAGGAGGCAAGATTTCAATGACGAATTACGATTAGCTTTTGCCACGAAAGCAAACAGGTTTCATAAATTTCTCACAGAAACAAGGTTTGTGTTGTCATTATTCAAAGTCAACGAATTAGTAATTCTTGCATTTTATTTATTTGCGATTCATTTATTTTATTATATAATCTAGGGCTTCAATGGTTGAAATTTCTGGCGAACTTGAGCACCAATTGTCATTTTTCAAGGTTACTTTTACTGACACGTTCATCATATGTTTATATGTTGATTTCATTTGGGAATGCAGTTGATAGTAATTGACAATTGGTGAAATTATTTCATGTTGATCATACAATTTATATTTAATCTGACCAGGAGAAGTCAGTAGATATTGCCGAACGAAAAGATGAATTGAACGAGATCGAAGATCTTGGTGCTCAAATGGAGGAGGCACTCATTTTAGATAACAAGTAAGAATTTCTAATGTCTTTCATACTCAGTATATAACTGTTCGTTCATGCAAGATTTCATATGCACTTACTTTGCATCATACGAAGGTATTCTGAGCATAGTACAGTTGGATTGGCTCAGCAATGGGATCAATTAGATCAACTTTGTACGAGGATGCAGAGGAATTTAGAGCAGCAAATTCAAGCAAGAAACATGACTGGTGTTTCGGAAGAAAATTTGAGAGAATTCACATCGATGTTCAGGTTAGTTGACTAATTTTACTTATGCAAGGTTATGCTGTCTCGTGATATATGACTGTTGTTTTGTAAACATGATTTTTATTTTATGCATAGACACTTCGATAAAGACAAAACAGGTTATTTGGAACATCAGGAATTTAAGTCCTGTTTGAGATCACTTGGCTATGACTTGCCAATGGTTGAAGAAGGTGAACATGATCCAGAATTTGACGCTATTATTAGCACTGTTGATCCGAATGGAGATGGAAAGGTATCAATGAATGAGTATATAGCATTCATGATCAGCAGAGAGACAGAAAATGTCCATTCTGCTAAAGAAGTTGTTGATGCATTCCAAGCCATAACTGAAGGAGGAGCAAAGGCATATGTTACTGAAGAAGAACTTTATCAAGTAAGATGTTCTACGTAATATCACACTGTTGTTTCAAGCACGTTTTGATTTTTAATGCAATGCGATTCTCTTCTTCATTTCAGGCGTTAACCAGAGAAGAGGCTGAATATTGCATGGCATATGGTTTACAGATCCTGTGGTGAACCAATTCTGTGAAGATTTATTTGTTTCTTAATTGACTTTTTATTCATTGTATTACGTTGCTATCCTGCTAGACAGGACTATCTTAATCGCTACTTTTTAACTATTTATCCTTGCTGTTTAAATTGCTTTTGTGCTATGAACATACTCACGAAAATCCGGGCGCTGGTCTCTAATGATATTATTGTCCACAGGTAGTTGTTTGGTATATATTAAATATATAAGTCTGAGAAGGTGGGAGGAAGTGCCAGACGGCGATAATTATTGAAGTTTCTAAAGTTGAAGTCACAAAGTTTCTAATATACATTCTTATGCAAAAACAACATAATTATGAACTAAGGAAAAAAAGCAAATTATTCAGTTATAATTGTTCAATAAATCATATTTTGATCAGCCATGATTATTTCACTTTCCAGCAACTTCCTTTTCATTTTCCAGTCGTCCCGGCTATAATCTTCGTTTCTTCCATATCTTCTTTCGTTATCTTTTGATCTTCTCTCTGAAAATGAAGTAAACTTATGAGAATTAAGATAAAATTCAATATGTGCAATTTTTAATGCAGGAAAATTTTGTAGCAATAGATTCAAACACTTAAAGAAGACTCACTTTCGATAAGGCTTCGGCCATAGCTACAACTTCAGCGATTTTTAAATCTAAAATTTTAAAGAAACTCGATTAGATTCCACACGGAAGTAAGAGAACGTTCTCAATAAAAATGGAGAAGATTAATGCAACAAATAGAAAAGGAATGAATATTCCCAGCAAAAAATAGGCTAGGAAAAAGTCGATAACTTCTCGACAAACCAACTAACTTTCAATAATCGGCCGTTTCTCTCTAGAGATCAACCATCTAAAAAATTAAAAGAATTCATTCTACAAGTCACTTTCAATAAAAATAGCAGCAAATAATCAGACTGCTGTCACAGGAATAGCTAGGTTCGTAATAAAAATTCCCAATACCAAGTGAAATTTGACAAATAATAGGACTTACAAAAAACCTTCAAGAAGCTTTACGCCACCAGCAACCGTCATTCCAGTCAACTTAACCAATTAATATAAATTAATATTTCAACAATACCGAACCATAAGGAATACATAGATAATAAGAACGAGAATAAACTTCATACCTGGGTGACAAAATGAAAGTCTTTGGTTAATAGCAAGTCATTCACATCACAGAACTTTGTTGCTTCTTCGCAGTCTTGTCTTTATCCTTGGCCTACACTCGTTGCTTGATCTTCACTCGCCAAACGATGACCTAAAGGTCAGAATGACAACGTGCAAGGGGTTTTGTTGCAGGAAAGAACAAAATGGCCGGAAGTTACTGATATAGCACCATATTTGGCAATAATTCTCACCTAAGCAAAAATTTGCAATACCAAAATGAATCACATGGAAATCACCATGAAAACAATGAAATGATTGGACAAGGTTCACGACACAATGATTGAATATTTCCTTACAAGCGCATGCGTCCATAAAACATTCCCGTAAGCGATATGATTTAATGCCTCTTAGGTCATCCACAGGATTATTTAGGAAGCATGAAAATACAGGTTTACTGACAGCAATGATGCATTCCTAACGCCCATAAAGCATCAAAACTTCTTGGAATGAAGTTGTAACTGTGGGGCTTCAAGTGTCATTTGTTACAATGGGCACTTGAAGCCTTACAGTTCTTAAAAATTAAATGTAAATAAAATGTAATAGATGTGGAAAATTGTTAATAAACAATTGTAAAAATCACCGGTTCCAATAAAATTTCGCCAAAAAAGGCGAAATCCTATCTTCCCCGGGGGGGCCATTGCCACATGCTGAGCAGCCACTATGCTCAAAATGTTTCATCGTTTGGCCAAAAAGAAAGACTGAACTCTAAACAAAGATGAAATCTTTCCAGATCAGCAGTCTTTGCCGAAAAGTTAATAAAATCCCAGTGACATTTGGCAGAGGAAATGGCCACCGAAGTTTAATATTGCGCATTGAGGCTCTATACAGCATTGATTATAAACCACACGCGGGGAGCCATTCATGTACGCATGCGTCAAGGCACTTACGCTCATTTGTTTTGATGAAGTATTTTTAGTGAACTCTACCAACAATTCAGGAATCTGGAAAAAAAGATAAATGCTCCAATGAATTCAACAATACCATATTCGAGATTTCACACTGAGCGAGTATTCCGATTGGACCATGGGTCGAATTACTTCCCACTTGCCAATTAAGTTGAAAGGGTGGGGGGGTAACCATAGCTAAGTTAAATCCATTGGTCCATTTGTATGATCAGTTAAATTAAACCGCATCACATGATCATACAAAAGATGACCTATGAAAATTGTAAGGATCGAATTATGATATTCATGTGAATTTAAGAAATTATCAAAAAATGAGCTCCTTTGAGGTCTCAGCACATTTTAAGACAATTTGCTATTTATTAGGACCATTGGATCGAGAGATAATTGGCTTTATGGGACATTAACACCGGCTATACAGCTAATAAGGCATGGAACAAAACATGGAACAAGCATTGTAAAATTTATCAACAAACCATTAATATTTTGCAGCCAGAGACTTCACATTCTGTGAAAGGTTTGAGCCTGAAACATTCAGAGCATGAAGCATTAAACAAATTTGAACTAACAACTATTGGTAAATGCGTGCATATCTTTTTATAGTAGAACAGTCTTTGATCGGTACAGAGCTTCAGAATTGCTTTGAAAATCGGAAACATAGCGAAACATAATAAATACTAAAGCTTTTCGTCTGACACTCATCAGAATAGTACGTCAGAAAGAGATTTCTGATTGGCCAATTTCGATCCTCTTCTGGGTATTCTCATCTCGTTAGGTTTTCATTTTCGTTCTCTTTCTGACGTACTACTCTGATGAGTGTCAGACGAAAAGCTTTAGTATTTATTATGTTTCCGATTTTCAAAGAAATTTTATATCTTTTTATCTCATTTTTGCGCTATGTACTTTCGCATTTTTGTTACAGGTACTTTATTAAAATAAAATAAATTTGTATTAAATTACAAAAGATAAAAATTTGTACTCACACACCTCGGAGCGCTGAATTCCCGCCCTTAGCAACACCCTAGACCTGGAGGTGTTGCACTACCATGAGCTCTTGCGAGTACATATAAGATGAAGTATAACGCTCAGGCATCATGGCGGAGCCGAACAAATCTATTTTGTTTAGAAACCTATGGTGAAAAAAATAATGAAAAAATTAGAACATTTTTCGAAAATGGGGCCCCCAGTATGAGAACTAGACGGCCGACTAAATCATTCCTTGTTTGAGAAACTATGGTGAACAGGAATTTTGAAAAAACTTTGAACATTTTTCCAAATAGTGACCCAGAGTCCGAGAATTAGACGCTTCGTCCTCAAATGACAGTAGATTTTTTCCTGATGTAGTGTTAAAGTCGCTAGATTCAAGGTATTTCTGTCCCAGAAGGCTGAAGCTTGTTTTGAAATGACAAAAAGGTGCTAATTAATAGATTTAGACTAATTTCGAGCCATATTTCATTGAATTTCAAAATGCAGAATTTCAATCCGACCTGTTAATGGTAGATACATAAAGTATTTCACTTGTAGCAGTCACTGATGGATAGTAACTATTGAACCAACAGTCCCAAAAAACTGAAACTTGTTTTAAAGTGATCAGAAGGTACTAATTAGTAGATTTAGACTATATGTGAGCCACATTTCATTGAATTTTAAAATGCGGAATTTTGATCTGACCCGTTCATGGTGGATACATAAAGTAATTCACTTGTAGCCGTCACTGATGGATAGTAAAGTTGAACAAGTGTCCCAGAAAGCTGAAACGTTAATGACCAGGGCAGATAATGCTATAGGATAGACACGTCACATGTTCACAAATTGTAGAGACTCAAACTTACAAAACTATATATGAGTGGATAGCCTAGTGGTAGAGCGTCAGTGGGAAAGGACGAAGGATGTGGGTTCGAGACCAACCAAGTCCACAAATAATATCAGCAGGTTGCTTTTTTTGTTACGTGGACGTTAATTTACAAGTGCCGAGTGCGCAGCAGTATGTATGACGTAATTGTGACCTTGCGGAGGCATTGACCATAGGCTTGGCTTTGGGTTAGGGCTTCCGGAGAAGAAACAAGCCCCACAGCATGATTATTACATTGCGTGATTTACTCTTCGCTTCAGCAATTCCAATTACAGTGGAATCCCGCTATAACAAACCCCGTTTATAACGAACTTCCCGCTATTACGAACTAAAACTCCGGTCCCTTGGATTCTGGGAAGTAGTTCTTCATAAGAAAATGTCCCTTCTGTATAACGAACTCCCGCTATTGCGAACTATTTTCTCGGTACCTACAGAGTTCGTTATAGCGGGATTCCACTGTATCATGAAATATGTTATGGTTTTTGCCAGGGCTTGCCAAAGCAGTATGCTACTAAGCTATTTTCTTTTTTAAAGAATTCAATAACTTACCTCCAGGCACAGGGGTGACCCAGGATGCTTTTTCTTTAGCTTCTTTATAATTGACATCACCCATTGATCTTCGTCCTGACTTTCTTGTCTCATCTGATCAAGTAGGAAGAACGTATGGTTACTCACTTAATTGGCAGAGTTTAAATGCGAAGATAAGGAAAAAACTTCATGGCTTACCTAAAACGACATTGATACCACAGTCAATGACGATAGCTCCTTCCTTGATCCAATCACCCTGATAATTACAAAAAAGAATTGTGACATAATTATAAAACAAAACAACATACAAAACCAATTAATATTAAGCATTTCAAATATGCAAGTGATTCCTCACCTGAACAAGTTCTTTTTGTCTGCAGGCAACCAACAGAATATCAGCTCTACGAGCCTTTGAAAATAAATAAATGTTCATATTAATGAGAACTTTCAAGTCCTTCTCATATTTTGTATTTAATAGTTTCAATGAAGATAACTGCAAGATTAATTAATAATGTTAATAATAATGTTCATTGTGGTTATCAACAATGTCAAAGACATAATTAAAATATATATTTGTTCATTATTTTCAATATAATTGAAGATAATTACCGTGTGGCTCATTTCTGACTTTGCATTCTCTGCAGCTGTTAATGTTTTCTCCGACTTTTTCACCTTCAACTCTAACTCAGACTTCTTCTTTTCTTGCAATTTTATTTCTTCTTGTAATTCAGAGATCAATTTTGTTGATGCTAAATTAATGACGGCATGCATTAATGAACGAATAAATAAACAAATAGATAACATTAAATTAAAAGTAGGAAACTCGTAAACTAATAAATTAAATGATAAGCCAACATATTTCTAATACCTTCCATAGTTTTTTCATGCTCTTTTACTTTCATTATAATGTTCTTTTTTTCTTTCTCTGACTTGTATATTGTTGCAAGACTCTGAAATAAAAAATAATTTAAATCTTCATCTAACAAGCTTCCAATCATCCTGACCTGTTCTATGTTAGTAATAGTGTTTTCTTTATTGTAAAACGATCTAAATAATTTTCCCCATAACACAACGAAAAAGAAGGCAAAAAATTACTCACTCATCGTATTTATTTTTTAGATCTTCATTTTGCTTACGACACATGTTTTCCATTTCAACAAGGGTCTTGTTTTCAGTTGTAACAAGTTCAAAATTTCGCTGCATTCTTTCCAACCTGCAACCAATAAACATTTTTATCGTCATCCTCATCAATCATCATCAATCATCATCCTCATCAATCATCACTTTATAGCTTGCCACTTTAATTGAATGAACAAAGTATTATGATAACTAATTATTTTAATACCTATCTTCTTCATCTGCATATAATAATTTCAGTTCTTCATGTTCCTTGGCAATCTTTGTTAAGCGCTCTACCTCATTCTTAAGCGCATTCAGCTAAAAATTAATAAACAATAAATAAATAAATTATAGTCAACTACCCAAGAAGAGTTTTACTCATTCGTCATCAACATCATGACATAATCTTTCCATTGTTCATTTACTTTTTCACTGATTTCTTCTCTTTCTTTTGACGAAGCTTCAAAATGTTCCTTCAACTTCAATTCCATTTCCACTTTCTCTTGCCTCACCTTTTGAGATTCCTTCATCAATTCTTCACAAAAACAAAACACAGAATCAAAGGCATCTGGAGACAGTAAATTAAAGCAACTGCTAACTTTTACTGTGCTACTTTCTCCAGCTAAAATAAAAGCCACCATTTACCTTGATTTTTTTGGACTTCCTCTCGGAGCTTTGCTGTTATATGTTGGATTTTATCTTCCATCTCGTTCAACTTCTGTGCAGAACTGGATAAAGACAGATGGTAAACTATTATAATTACTTAACTGTGAATTGGGATATTAATTGAAAGTTTATAGCATGCATAATAAAATAGGAAATGAAAACCAACCAATCATATTGTGCCTTCAAGTGTTCGTTATACTTTTTCAGCGAAATATTTATTTCTGGTAAGTTTGCTTTCTGCTCTTCTATTGACGAATAATTATGTTCTACTTCTCTTAATCTAAAACAGAAAATAATGATTAAATAAAACTACAACTTTTATCATTGTCATCTATATCTTCCAATCATAAAATAATATTATAAGATAATAATACATATTATCTGTTTGTCTGTTGGGTGATTGTCACAATAAGAATATAAGTTTATGATGTTATCATGTCAGAAGAAAGGAATTCATATTATAAAGATAATATAATAAAAGTAATAGTAATGTACTTTGCAGTTTGTTCTTCAAATAAAATCTCTATGTGTTCATAATCCTGTGTTTTCGATTCAAGAGATTCTTTATCTTTAATCAGAGAATTAATCTAAAGAACAAAGTATCGTTTTAGTTGCAGAAGAATACACTTAATGTAACAGCTCTATAAACCACTATGATTATGCTGTGCTCAAACTTCCAGTTGAATTACAACTACATATGATTGCATCTTAACTACAATCACGTGTCCAGTCCACGCAAATAGCTCACAAACCACTAGCTTCGGCCCTAATTCAAGAGTATGTGGCAGAGTAATGACTAAACGTTAAAAGTCTCACCTCAGCATTTAATGCCTTTACTTCTTTCAAGTCTACAACAATCTATTGGAAAGAATAAAGTTGATACTTAAAGCACACGGTAAGTCATATAATGAAATTAATTAATTTCACACTAATGAATGAAAACACACCTGTTTTTATATTCTTTAACTTTTTTTCATTATCAACTAACACGGCCCGAAGTTTCATGCACTGATGAAATAAAATAAAAACAAAATGACGTGAAGAATGTTTCTTCTAATAAAAGCAGATACAATAAGAGATTCTGACATATAATAAGCAGTAAATGGTTGTAATGAATTGTACCTCTGCTTCTAATGGCGCATTTTTGCACCTGGATTGTGCAAGCAAATTCTCAGCTTGCATAGCCACATCAGATTTCGATACCAGTAACACTTGTAAACATTTATTTTCAGTCTAATTCAAGAGAAAATAACATTATCCCTCATAATGACATCAGCAAGCACGTGCTTAAAATTTCTATCTGAATAGTAGTTCACCTCAATAGTTGCTAATTTATACTCGAATAAGTCAATAAGTTCTTGAATTTTCGTCGCCTCTGTTGTCTAAAAACAACAAATACAAATAATAAATCAAACAAGCAACAAGTTAATCCATAATTTAAAAAATTATCTGTCTCCATCGCTTGTGACTTTTGCTTCAACTTCAACTCTCGGTAACTCAAGCAAAATATCCAAATCCAACAAACATTCAATTTATAGAAACTAAACTAAATAAATAAATAAAACAATAACAAAGTTATTAATAAAATATACACTTACATCTACTTGAGAGTTAATTTGTTGCGAAAGATTATCAGAGAATGATTTTCTTTCCTCTTCATTGATTCTTATCTTTTCAATGTTCATATTTAAGTGACGTAGGCAACCAAGAAAGCAGGTAGTTCCTTTGATTGTATCAAAGGTAACGTTGTTTTCATCTGCGCAAGGGTAACCACGTCACTGTTTTCTTCAAACAATAAAACCAGCTTTAAGGCACAAACAATAACAGATGAGATAGCGAGCCTTATGAAAAAAATGAAATATCATGATTAGATAAGAAAAAAAGCAGAAAAAATCATGAATACAATAATATAAATGATTAACCACTTGTTATCATTCGATGGAATCTGCTGGTCACGTGTTGATCCAAATGTCTCATAAAATCTTGATATGATATTCGTAAGTGACACAATTTCAACGTATTCGAGAACTGTACACACATTAGCTTCTTTACAAAAGAGTGACAGAACATCAAGGAATAATGTATCTGAATAAGCTTGTATGAGTTGTGACCTTATGGAAGCAAACTTAACTTATATCAACTCACACGCTTACTGTAATGGGTTTGACAAGTATCCTTCCAAAAGGGAAAAATAAATCCCAGAATAGAAACACGAAAGGATATAGATAAGAATATCCAAGACACTTTGCAAGTTTGCAATAGTTTTGTCTTCCATGTCACGTCCTGCATCATCTGCTAGCAAAAGGAAATTTGCAAGCACGGGTAAAAGAACCTTTACATTTGCCAAATACGCACCTCTTGGCATACCATCATTAGACAAGGCGATCTGTAATGAGAAAAATATCTCACATGAAAAAGCAATACGTATGTTTGTCTTTTGTGTTCAAAACAATAGCTTAAGACCATTGGGAGCGTAGCTTACATGGAAGGCTATAGCTTCATCACTTGTTGTTGACTGTCACATCAAAAAGTTTACCAATGTTGGTGTCAGTTGAAATGAGCTTGTAGAAACCGTTGTATATTATCATTTTCAACTGCAAAATTAATAAGGAAGGTTCTTAAGAAGAAGAATCAGAGTATAAAAGAGAATATGAATTGCAAAATAAATGAATAATAGTTTATTTTGTACATCTTACCTAAGCATGACAAAAATCGTATTGCCTTTATATGAACATTTGACTTTAAGGTAGCATCATTTAAAATGTTCACAAGTATGGATAAACTATCTGCATGTAGTAATGTTTTGGAACAAAAACCTTCAAAAGTATTCTCAATTCCGTGGTTTTGGCTTGCAATAGCAGTAAGCTACTAAGAAAAAATAAAATAATCCTTAATTTCGGTAACATCAACAAAATGTTGCAAATGAAAATCGACCTGTTTGTCAAGTAACAAAACTGGCAAGACAAACAACAACGAAATTCCTCGCCTCGCCCACTCGTCACATCAAAAATTGAACAATAATTTCGGCCACAATTTGGACCACCTGAAGGATGGATTTGGGATTGGCTTTAAATATGTTTGGAATTACTCAAGGTTTTAGAATCAAAATTGAGTAAAATTGCAGGAAGCTCAGCTTGCGTTGCGACGACACTTTCTGTCCTTGTGTTGCAGAAAGTTAAGGACAGAAAGTCTGAAAACTAAAAAGCTTACGTCCAATTCTCTTTCAAGGTCTTTTATTGCCTGCTCTGTTTGATTGCTCCTGTAATGCTGAAAAGCAGCTCTGAATGATTTGAGGCAAACGGATATATTCAAGTCCATTTTGAATATCAGTTAATTAATCCTCAGCGATATAATATGTGATATGAGATCGAGCGAGGTGGTAGGTAGGCCCACACACCCCAATAATTCTCAAAATCATTAAACAAATTACAAAACAACAGTTGAATTGAATTTATAAATTCGCGCCGCGCATACTGGTGCAGCAGGAAATTGCGCAAAAGTAGTGGAGGAATTGTTCACTTTTTGATAAAAGCATGAAACTTGGTCAAGATACACATTTTGATATGTGGCGAAAAAGATAGGATATGGAGGCATCTTCAAAAATCCGCCTAAAATCTATTTTTAGAACATAAAACTCCACCCAGGCTTCCATTCTTTTAATCCCCTATGAAACGTGTAACTATCCGATTACCTCAGTAAAAATTGGCAAAGGTATACAACTCAAGAAGCCAAAAAGGATGAAATATGGGTGAAAACTCGTAAATACAGTGAATAGCAAGTGCATAAGGGTGTGTACAAGTGAAGACAAGTGTATTGATGCATTATCATAATGCCCTTTGGTGAAAGCACGTAAATACAGTGAATTTCAAAGATTCAAATTGGACAAGTTTCAAAATTTGTATATTGCCCCCTTTACCCCCATTTTTTGCCCCCAAACATCAACATTTTAGAAAATAAATATTTGAATTTGCGCCCCAAAATTGTACTTCTCACCGAGTTTCAGCCAGTTTTAATCAAATTGAGTTTTTCATGATTTTTGCTTCTACTGGGACCTACTGGGACGCTGGGCATGAGAGGGTTAGAGCAAATGGGTTGCTTTTCTTTCACTGAACAATAACTTGATTTGAGAAATAAAATAGAATGTGTATTTACAACCTGTGGAAATTTTCACTCCCTTCATTTGTAGACAAACGTTAAACAAAAGGTTTTTGAAATTTTTTTCATTAATGGTTAACAATCTTCATAGGGAACATTTATTTGAAAAATTTAAAGGACATTATCACAAAACATTCAAAACAATTTCTCAAACTTAGAAAATTAACTGGGAGAAACTTAATTCTTGGATTAAAAAAGAAGATATGGAAGCAAGCCTTAAAAAAGATGCAAGACTTAACGAAGAAGCAAGAACTCGCAAAATTACTTAAAGAATCAGATATGGCAGTATAAAATAAGTTATTAGGTATAAGAATAAGAGGATATTTTCTAAGTATACATTTCCTGGCTAAGTATACCATCAAGTATTTTTCAGAATTCTAGTTCATTTAGGTATTATAGTTATTAAGTAATTATTATATGTAATTGATATATTAAAAAAAGACTTACCAATATCAAATACAATGTGCTTCATCAACAGCAAATGTTTCAATTTTATTTTGATATGGTTTTGAACAAAACAGTTTTCGCCACGTCGACTCCAAGGCAAGGCAAGGCAGCCCAGCCTGGGCGTAGTGATTAACACAACCTTCAAAGGAACCTTTTTCATTTCTCGTATAATTTGAGAATCATTTTGTAATTCCCAAACAAACGTTGCATAGACGCCATAGTCTTTCAATCTCTTTGTTTGCTCCACTATTAAGGCGGATAATGGAGAAAGAACTAAAGTGATATAAGAGCAAGAATTAGGCCCGTTGTTGTTGTCTTAAATCTCAAGTATGTCTATCAAATGTGAAGCTTCTGACAAAAAAACAAAGCATAGCGTCTTTTCCGAACCTGTTGGTGCACAAACAAATGTATCTTGTTCGTTTAAAACACTGCTAAAAACAATTACTTCAATTTCTTTTATGATACATTCCTCCATCTTTCACAACAAATTCAGAAATCGGGAGAAATTAAATTCATATACGGATACGATACGGAATCACCCAAACCTCGTTTCCACGAAGGCCAAAAAACTGGCGTACTCAAGTCCAAGTTTTTCGTGTGATATTATAAGACCCTTTTCCCTTGGTTGTTGCTAGATATCAAAGGCCAGAGGAAGGTTGACGAGAATTAATATTTCCGTGATTCACGACCGAGACCGAGAACAATTGTCGTGCAGCAGTATACGTCGTTTGTTGTCGGAATATCTGCAGGGCCCAGCCATAGAATACCGTAAATCCTAGAATAAGCCCCCGGGGGCTTATTTGCAAAAATGAACTTTTGGGTGGGGGCTTACTCGAGGGGAGGGCTTATTCGAGGGGGGGGACTTATTTCAAAGTTTTGCTTTTTCCTCAAAGGTTGACAGAAAAAAGACGACATAGTTTTCTCAATCATCGGCTAAGCTTTTTTCACAAAGTGCTATGTGAAGATTTAACAAAAATTATAATTTGTTTATTGTCACGAAAATCGCGTTTCTTTTTGCTTTTTTGTCTCGAGTCAAAGGAAGTAATACTGTATAGCTATTCTCCTGTGGGGGATTTCTCGAATTAAGATATTATTCTGCACTAATGCTTCCCTCGAATAAGACCCCATGGAGGCTTATTCGAGGAGGGGGCTTACTTGCCAAAATGATTTTTTAGATAGGGGCTCGAGGGGGCGCTTATTCGAACGTGGGGGCTTATTCGAGGATTTACGGTAATGCCAAATGCCTGTAATGTTTTGAATTTCTTTTATGATACAAACGCAGCAAACGACGACGAGAGTTCTCGCAAATCATTCCTCAAATTATTAGACATGCGCATTTGTAATGTAACAAGACTTCACACAACCAAATATATTAAATAATGTCAGGGGATTACATAAATATGAAAATTACACTTGAAATTTTAATGCTTTGGAGGCATAAAATGGTGCTTTCACAACTCTTTTATAATTTAGAGGTCTGGGGCTTAGCCTTATTTTGTACAGTTTTGGCGCGAAATTAAAAATAGTGATAACGATAATGAAATACTTTTCAGACCGACATTACATTACAAAATCTGAAATATCTTATCGTGAAGTTCTGATTCATTTATCTGAAACATAATGAATATCGAAGAACAAGAGTGTTGAAGTTGGAAAAGTTCCACTTGACATGGCAACTAACATAGATTACCTAAGAAAAAAGGTTAGTTCTTAAGTTCTTTAATTTATTATTCATTGATTTCTGCGTCATGCATCCGGATTTACGTGGTTTATTTTGATTGTGTAGTTAAGGAAGCTTGAAATATCTCAGAAAGTAGAAACTTGCCCCAGCTAACGTGACGTCAAGTTATTGAGAGTTATTATCGAAAAAGATAAATTGTCAGAAATTGATGAAAGTCACAAGAAAGTACAGTTTGAGGGCGCTGATTATGAATATCGAGGTCATTTTTGAAAAATTTGTAGCTTAGGGTGCCAAAAATGGGAATAAACCTGAACAACTCCTACTAGCTTGCCCATGCGTGAGTGAAAAATATAAGCATATTTTCCGAAAAAAATAAGTTGTCAGAAATTGATGAAAGTCATCAGAAAGTACAGTTCGAGGGCGCTGATTATGAATATCGAGGTCATTTTTAAAGTTTTTACAATTTAGAGGGTCAAAAATGGGAGTAAACTTGAAGAACCTCTACTCGCTTGCCCATGCGCGAGACAAAGATGGGAGAATGTCTTCGAAAAAAACCAAAGTTGTCAGAAGTTGATGAAAATCACCAGCAAGTACAGCTTGAGGGCGCTGATTATGAATATTGGGGTCATTTTTTAAATTTTGCAGTTTAGGGTGTCGAAAATGGGAGCAAACTTGAACAACTCCTACTAGCTTGCCCATGCGTGAGTGAAAAATATAAGCATATTTTCCAAAAAAATAAGTTGTCAGAAATAGATGAAAGTCACCAGAAAGTACAGTTTGAGGGCGCCGATTATGAATATCGAGGTCAATTTTAAAGTTTTTACAATTTAAGGGGTCAAAAATGGGAGTAAACTTGAACAACTTCTACTCACTTGCCCATGCGCGAGACAAAAATGAGAGCATGTCTTCGAAAATAACCAAAGTTGTCAGAAATTGATGAAAATCACCAAAAGATACAGTTTAATGGCTCTGATTATGAATGTCGAGGTCATTTTTGAAATTTTGCAGTTTAGGGTGCCAAAAATGGGAATAAACCTGAACAACTCCTACTAGCTTGCCCATGCGTGAGTGAAAAATATAAGCATATTTTCCGAAAAAAATAAGTTGTCAGAAATTGATGAAAGTCACCAGAAAGTACAGTTTGAGGGCGCTGATTATGAATATCGAGGTCATTTTTAAAGTTTTTGCAATTTAGGGGGTCAAAAATGGGAGTAAACTTGAACAACTCTTACTCGCATGCGCATGCGCGAGTCAAAAAAGGGAGCATTTTATCGAAAAAGATAAGTTGTCAGAAATTGATGAAAGTCACAAAAAAGTACAGTTTGAGGGCGCTGATTATGAATATTGAGGTCATTTTTAAAGTTTTTGCAATTTAGGGGGTCAAAAAAGGGAGTAAACTTGAACAACTTCTACTCGCTTACCCATGCGCGAGTCAAAATTATAAGTATGTTATCGAACAAAACTAAAGTTGTCAGAAATTGATGAAAATCACCAAAAGATACAGTTTAATGGCTCTGATTATGAATATCGAGGTCATTTTTGAAAAATTTGTAGTTTAGGGTGCCAAAAATGGGAATAAACCTGAACAACTCCTACTAGCTTGCCCATGCGTGAGTGAAAAATATAAGCATATTTTCCGAAAAAAATAAGTTGTCAGAAATTGATGAAAGTCACCAGAAAGTACAGTTTGAGGGCGCTGATTATGAATATCGAGGTCATTTTTAAAGTTTTTGCAATTTAGGGGGTCAAAAATGGGAGTAAACTTGAACAACTCCTACTCGCATGCGCATGCGCGAGTCAAAAAAGGGAGCATTTTATCGAAAAAGATAAGTTGTCAGAAATTGATGAAAGTCACAAGAAAGTACAGTTTGAGGGCGCTGATTATGAATATCGAGGTCATTTTTAAAGTTTTTGCAATTTAGGGGGTCAAAAAAGGGAGTAAACTTGAACAACTTCTACTCGCTTGCCCATGCGCGAGTCAAAATTATAAGCATGTTATCGAACAAAACTAAAGTTGTCAGAAATTGATGAAAATCACCAAAAGATACAGTTTAATGGCTCTGATTATGAATATCGAGGTCATTTTTGAAAAATTTGTAGTTTAGGGTGCCAAAAAAGGGAATAAACCTGAACAACTCCTACTAGCTTGCCCATGCGTGAGTGAAAAATATAAGCATATTTTCCGAAAAAAATAAGTTGTCAGAAATTGATGAAAGTCACAAGAAAGTACAGTTTGAGGGCGCTGATTATGAATATCGAGGTGATTTTTAAAATTTTTGCAATTTAGGGGGTCAAAAAAGGGAGTAAACTTGAACAACTTCTACTCGCTTGCCCATGCGCGAGTCAAAATTATAAGTATGTTATCGAACAAAACTAAAGTTGTCAGAAATTGATGAAAATCACCAAAAGATACAGTTTAATGGCTCTGATTATGAATATCGAGGTCATTTTTGAAAAATTTGTAGTTTAGGGTGCCAAAAATGGGAATAAACCTGAACTACCGATCTTCTTTATAAATACCAATATGGTTTCAGGAAAAATAAATGTACCCAGGATGCTGTTCTTCATTTACACGACCATATACGCCAAGAGATGAAGAATAAAAAGTGTACAGGTGCAATGTTCATCGACTTACGAAAAGCATTCGACACTGTAAGTCACTCCTGTC
>RQOL01000828.1:3382108-3422662 GCA_013076295.1 Sanderia malayensis
TAGTTCAAGTTGTGGAACCTAGTTCAAGTTGTGGAACCTAGTTCAAATTGTCGAACCTAGTTAAAATGTGAACCTAGTTCAAGTTGTGAACCTAGTTCAAGTTTTGAACCTAGTTCAAAATTTGAACCTAGTTCAAAATGTTGAACCTAGTTCAAATTGCTATTAAATGTGAATCTAGTTCGAAATGCTGAACCTAGTTCAAATTGTGGAACCTAATTCAAGTTGTGGAACCTAGTTCAAATTGTCGAACCTAGTTGAAAATGTGGAACCAAGTTCAAGTTGTGGAACCTAGTTCAAATTGTTGAATTTAGTTCGAATTGTGGAACCAAGTTCAAAATGTGGAATCTAGTTCAAGTTGTGGAACCTAGTTCAAATTTTGAACCTAGTTCAAATTGTGCAACCTAGTTCAAAATATTGGACCTAGTTCAAGTTGTGGAACCTAGTTTAAATTGTTCAACCTAGTTCACATTTTTGAACCTAGTTCAAATTGTGCAACCTAGTTCAAAATGTTGGACCTAGTTCAAGTTGTGGAACCTAGTTTAAATTGTTCAACCTAGTTCAAATTTTTGAACCTAGTTCAAATTGTTGAATCTTGTTCAAATTGTTGAATCTAGTTCGAAGTGCTGAACCTAGTTCAAATTGTGGAATCTAGTTGAAATTGTGGCACCAAGTTCAAAATGTGGAACCTAGTTCAAGTTGTGGAACCTAGCTCAAATTGTCGAACCTAGTTCAAAATGTGGAACATAGTTCAAGTTGTGGAACCTAGTTCAAATTGTTGAATTTAGTTCAAATTGTGGAACCAAGTTCAAAACGTGGAACCTAGTTCAAGTTGTGGAACCTAGTTCAAATTGTGCAACCTAGTTCAAAATATTGGACCTAGTTCAAGTTGTGGAACCTAGTTTAAATTGTTCAACCTAGTTCAAAATGTTGAACCTAGTTCAAATTGTTGAATCTTGTTCAAATTGTTGAATCTAGTTCGAAATGCTGAACCTAGTTCAAATTGTGCACCAAGTTCAAAATGTGGAACCTAGTTCAAGTTTGTAAAGTTAAGTTTTATAAAATGTAAATAAAATGTTAAAAAAAGTTCAAAATTTATAATTTAAAAAAAGTTCAAAGTTCAGGATTGTTTATTTACTACATTTGTCATTAGGGATTGTTTGTTTACTGTCATTAGGATTGTTTGTTTACCATATCTGTCATTGTCATACCCACCTAGTTTCCACTCCCATAGGTATCCACTCCTTTATATATATTCATTCATCATCAGTTTTTTCACAATTAATTTCATGTATTTCACAGTCACAGTTCTTCACAGTATTTTGCAATGGCCTATCTGGTACGTTATGTTTGTTTGTTTTTACTTACTTGTTAATACTTATTAAATTTGTACTAATGTAAATTTGTTTGTATTTACTTAGTTTGAACAGTCAATATCAATCTATGTTACAAACAAGACCATTCAATTTCTCGTGTGACGGCTTTACAAAGTTGTGGAACCAAGTTCAAAATGTGGAACCTAATTCAAGTTGTGGAACCTAGTTCAAATTGTCGAACCTAGTTGAAAATGTGGAAACTAGTTCAAATTGTCGAACCTAGTTGAAAATGTGGAACCTAGTTCAAGTTGTGGAACCTAGTTCAAATTGTTGAATTTAGTTCAAATTGTGGAAGCAAGTTCAAAATGTGGAACCTAGTTCAAGTTGTGGAACCTAGTTCAAATTGTTCAACCTAGTTCAAATTTTTGAACCTAGTTCAAATTGTGCAACCTAGTTCAAAATGTTGGACATAGTTCAAGTTGTGGAACCTAGTTTAAATTGTTCAACCTAGTTCAAATTGTGGCACCAGGTTCAAAATGTGGAACCTAGTTCAAGTTGTGGAACCTAGTTCAAATTTTTGAATCTAGTTCGAAATGCTGAACCTAGTTCAAATTGTGGAACCTAGTTCAAATTGTTGAATCTTGTTCAAAGTGTTGAATCTAGTTCGAAATGCTGAACCTAGTTCAAATTGTTGAATTTAGTTCAAATTGTGGAACCAAGTTCAAAATGTGGAACCTAGTTCAGGTTGTGGAACCTAGTTCAAATTGTTCAACCTAGTTCAAATTTTTGAACCTAGTTCAAAATGTTGAACCTAGTTCAAATTGTTGAATCTTGTTCAAATTGTTGAATCTAGTTCGAAATGCTGAACCTAGTTCAAATTGTGGAATCTAGTTCAAATTGTGGCACCAAGTTCAAAATGTGGAACCTAGTTCAAGTTGTGGAACCTAGTTCAAGTTGTGGAACCTAGTTCAAATTGTCGAACCTAGTTGAAAATGTGGAACCTAGTTCAAGTTGTGGAACCTAGTTCAAATTGTTCAACCTAGTTCAAATTTTTGAACCTAGTTCAAAATGTTGAACCTAGTTCAAATTGTTGAATCTTGTTCAAATTGTTGAATCTAGTTCGAAATGCTGAACCTAGTTCAAATTGTGGAATCTAGTTCAAATTGTGGCACCAAGTTCAAAATGTGGAACCTAGTTCAAGTTGTGGAACCTAGTTCAAGTTGTGGAACCTAGTTCAAATTGTCGAACCTAGTTGAAAATGTGGAACCTAGTTCAAGTTGTGGAACCTAGTTCAAATTGTTGAATTTAGTTCAAATTGTGGAACCAAGTTCAAAATGTGGAACCTAGTTCAAGTTGTGGAACCTAGTTCAAATTGTTCAACCTAGTGCAAATTTTTGAACCTAGTTCAAATTGTGCAACCTAGTTCAAAATGTTGGACCTAGTTCAAGTTGTGGAACCTAGTTCAAATTGTCGAACCTAGTTGAAAATGTGGAACCTAGTTCAAGTTGTGGAACCTAGTTCAAATTGTTCAACCTAGTTCAAATTTTTGAACCTAGTTCAAAATGTTGAACCTAGTTCAAATTGTTGAATCTTGTTCAAATTGTTGAATCTAGTTCGAAATGCTGAACCTAGTTCAAATTGTGGAATCTAGTTCAAATTGTGGCACCAAGTTCAAAATGTGGAACCTAGTTCAAGTTGTGGAACCTAGTTCAAGTTGTGGAACCTAGTTCAAATTGTCGAACCTAGTTGAAAATGTGGAACCTAGTTCAAGTTGTGGAACCTAGTTCAAATTGTTGAATTTAGTTCAAATTGTGGAACCAAGTTCAAAATGTGGAACCTAGTTCAGGTTGTGGAACCTAGTTCAAATTGTTCAACCTAGTTCAAATTTTTGAACCTAGTTCAAATTGTGCAACCTAGTTCAAAATGTTGGACCTAGTTCAAGTTGTGGAACCCAGTTCAAATTGTTCAACCTAGTTCAAACTTTTGAACCTAGTTCAAAATGTTGAACCTAGTTCAAATTGTTGAATCTTGTTGAAATTGTTGAATCTAGTTCGAAATGCTGAACCTAGTTCAAATTGTGGAACCAAGTACAAAATGTGGAACCTAATTCAAGTTGTGGAACCTAGTTCAAATTGTCGAACCTAGTTGAAAATGTGGAACCAAGTTCAAGTTGTGGAACCTAGTTCAAATTGTTGAATTTAGTTCAAATTGTGGAACCAAGTTCAAAATGTGGAATCTAGTTCAAGTTGTGGAACCTAGTTCAAATTTTGAACCTAGTTCAAATTGTGCAACCTAGTTCAAAATATTGGACCTAGTTCAAGTTGTGGAACCTAGTTTAAATTGTTCAACCTAGTTCACATTTTTGAACCTAGTTCAAAATGTTGAACCTAGTTCAAATTGTTGAATCTTGTTCAAATTGTTGAATCTAGTTCGAAATGCTGAACCTAGTTCAAATTGTGGAATCTAGTTCAAATTGTGGCACCAAGTTCAAAATGTGGAACCTAGTTCAAGTTGTGGAACCTACCTCAAATTGTCGAACCTAGTTCAAAATGTTGAACCTAGTTCAAATTGTTGAATCTTGTTCAAATTGTTGAATCTAGTTCGAAATGCTGAACCTAGTTCAAATTGTGGAACCAAGTTCAAAATGTGGAACCTAATTCAAGTTGTGGAACCTAGTTCAAATTGTCGAACCTAGTTGAAAATGTGGAACCTAGTTCAAGTTGTCGAACCTAGTTGAAAATGTGGAACCTAGTTCAAGTTGTGGAACCTAGTTCAAATTGTTGAATTTATTTCAAATTGTGGAACCAAGTTCAAAATGTGGAGCCTAGTTCAAGTTGTGGAACCTAGTTCAAATTGTTCAACCTAGTTCAAATTTTGAACCTAGTTCAAATTGTGCAACCTAGTTCAAAATGTTGGACCTAGTTCAAGTTGTGGAACCTAGTTTAAATTGTTCAACCTAGTTCAAATTTTTGAACCTAGTTCAAAATGTTGAACCTAGTTCAAATTGTTGAATCTTGTTCAAATTGTTGAATCTAGTTCGAAGTGCTGAACCTAGTTCAAATTGTGGAATCTAGTTGAAATTGTGGCACCAAGTTCAAAATGTGGAACCTAGTTCAAGTTGTGGAACCTAGCTCAAATTGTCGAACCTAGTTGAAAATGTGGAACATAGTTCAAGTTGTGGAACCTAGTTCAAATTGTTGAATTTAGTTCAAATTGTGGAACCAAGTTCAAAATGTGGAACCTAGTTCAAGTTGTGGAACCTAGTTCAAATTGTGCAACCTAGTTCAAAATATTGGACCTAGTTCAAGTTGTGGAACCTAGTTTAAATTGTTCAACCTAGTTCAAATTTTTGAACCTAGTTCAAAATGTTGAACCTAGTTCAAATTGTTGAATCTTGTTCAAATTGTTGAATCTAGTTCGAAATGCTGAACCTAGTTCAAATTGTGGAATCTAGTTCAAATTGTGGCACCAAGTTCAAAATGTGGAACCTAGTTCAAGTTTGTAAAGTTAAGTTTTATAAAATGTAAATAAAATGTTAAAAAAAGTTCAAAATTTATAATTTAAAAAAAGTTCAAAGTTCAGGATTGTTTATTTACTACATTTGTCATTAGGGATTGTTTGTTTACTGCCATTAGGGATTGTTTGTTTACCATATCTGTCATTGTCATACCCACCTAGTTTCCACTCCCATAGGTATCCACTCCTTTATATATATTCATTCATCATCAGTTTTTTCACAATTAATTTCATGTATTTCACAGTCACAGTTCTTCACAGTATTTTGCAAAGGCCTATCTGGTACGTTATGTTTGTTTGTTTTTACTTACTTGTTAATACTTATTAAATTTGTACTAATGTAAATTTGTTTGTATTTACTTAGTTTGAACAGTCAATATCAATCTATGTTACAAACAAGACCATTCAATTTCTCGTGTGACGGCTTTACAAAGTTGTGGAACCAAGTTCAAAATGTGGAACCTAATTCAAGTTGTGGAACCTAGTTCAAATTGTCGAACCTAGTTGAAAATGTGGAACCTAGTTCAAATTGTCGAACCTAGTTGAAAATGTGGAACCTAGTTCAAGTTGTGGAACCTAGTTCAAATTGTTGAATTTAGTTCAAATTGTGGAAGCAAGTTCAAAATGTGGAACCTAGTTCAAGTTGTGGAACCTAGTTCAAATTGTTCAACCTAGTTCAAATTTTTGAACCTAGTTCAAATTGTGCAACCTAGTTCAAAATGTTGGACATAGTTCAAGTTGTGGAACCTAGTTTAAATTGTTCAACCTAGTTCAAATTGTGGCACCAGGTTCAAAATGTGGAACCTAGTTCAAGTTGTGGAACCTAGTTCAAATTGTTGAATCTAGTTCGAAATGCTGAACCTAGTTCAAATTGTGGAATCTAGTTCAAATTGTGGCACCAGGTTCAAAATGTGGAACCTAGTTCAAGTTGTGGAACCAAGTTCAAAATGTGGAACCTAGTTCAAGTTGTGGAACCTAGTTCAAATTGTTCAACCTAGTTCAAATTTTTGAACCTAGTTCAAATTGTGCAACCTAGTTCAAAATGTTGGACCTAGTTCAAGTTGTGGAACCTAGTTCAAATTGTCGAACCTAGTTGAAAATGTGGAACCTAGTTCAAGTTGTGGAACCTAGTTCAAATTGTTCAACCTAGTTCAAATTTTTGAACCTAGTTCAAAATGTTGAACCTAGTTCAAATTGTTGAATCTTGTTCAAATTGTTGAATCTAGTTCGAAATGCTGAACCTAGTTCACATTGTGGAATCTAGTTCAAATTGTGGCACCAAGTTCAAAATGTGGAACCTAGTTCAAGTTGTGGAACCTAGTTCAAGTTGTGGAACCTAGTTCAAATTGTCGAACCTAGTTGAAAATGTGGAACCTAGTTCAAGTTGTGGAACCTAGTTCAAATTGTTGAATTTAGTTCAAATTGTGGAACCAAGTTCAAAATGTGGAACCTAGTTCAGGTTGTGGAACCTAGTTCAAATTGTTCAACCTAGTTCAAATTTTTGAACCTAGTTCAAATTGTGCAACCTAGTTCAAAATGTTGGACCTAGTTCAAGTTGTGGAACCCAGTTCAAATTGTTCAACCTAGTTCAAATTTTTGAACCTAGTTCAAAATGTTGAACCTAGTTCAAATTGTTGAATCTTGTTGAAATTGTTGAATCTAGTTCGAAATGCTGAACCTAGTTCAAATTGTGGAACCAAGTACAAAATGTGGAACCTAATTCAAGTTGTGGAACCTAGTTCAAATTGTCGAACCTAGCTGAAAATGTGGAACCAAGTTCAAGTTGTGGAACCTAGTTCAAATTGTTGAATTTAGTTCAAATTGTGGAACCAAGTTCAAAATGTGGAATCTAGTTCAAGTTGTGGAACCTAGTTCAAATTTTTGAACCTAGTTCAAATTGTGCAACCTAGTTCAAAATATTGGACCTAGTTCAAGTTGTGGAACCTAGTTTAAATTGTTCAACCTAGTTCACATTTTTGAACCTAGTTCAAAATGTTGAACCTAGTTCAAATTGTTGAATCTTGTTCAAATTGTTGAATCTAGTTCGAAATGCTGAACCTAGTTCAAATTGTGGAATCTAGTTCAAATTGTGGCACCAAGTTCAAAATGTGGAACCTAGTTCAAGTTGTGGAACCTACCTCAAATTGTCGAACCTAGTTCAAAATGTTGAACCTAGTTCAAATTCTTGAATCTTGTTCAAATTGTTGAATCTAGTTCGAAATGCTGAACCTAGTTCAAATTGTGGAACCAAGGTCAAAATGTGGAACCTAATTCAAGTTGTGGAACCTAGTTCAAATTGTCGAACCTAGTTGAAAATGTGGAACCTAGTTCAAGTTGTCGAACCTAGTTGAAAATGTGGAACCTAGTTCAAGTTGTGGAACCTAGTTCAAATTGTTGAATTTATTTCAAATTGTGGAACCAAGTTCAAAATGTGGAACCTAGTTCAAGTTGTGGAACCTAGTTCAAATTGTTCAACCTAGTTCAAATTTTTGAACCTAGTTCAAATTGTGCAACCTAGTTCAAAATGTTGGACCTAGTTCAAGTTGTGGAACCTAGTTTAAATTGTTCAACCTAGTTCAAATTTTTGAACCTAGTTCAAAATGTTGAACCTAGTTCAAATTGTTTTTTTTTTTTGAATCCTAGTTCAAATGTGAATCTAGTTGAAATTGTGGCACCAAGTTCAAAATGTGGAACCTAGTTCAAGTTGTGGAACCTAGCTCAAATTGTCGAACCTAGTTGAAAATGTGGAACATAGTTCAAGTTGTGGAACCTAGTTCAAATTGTTGAATTTAGTTCAAATTGTGGAACCAAGTTCAAAATGTGGAACCTAGTTCAAGTTGTGGAACCTAGTTCAAATTGTGCAACCTAGTTCAAAATATTGGACCTAGTTCAAGTTGTGGAACCTAGTTTAAATTGTTCAACCTAGTTCAAATTTTTGAACCTAGTTCAAAATGTTGAACCTAGTTCAAATTGTTGAATCTTGTTCAAATTGTTGAATCTAGTTCGAAATGCTGAACCTAGTTCAAATTGTGGAATCTAGTTCAAATTGTGGCACCAAGTTCAAAATGTGGAACCTAGTTCAAGTTTGTAAAGTTAAGTTTTATAAAATGTAAATAAAATGTTAAAAAAAGTTCAAAATTTATAATTTAAAAAAAGTTCAAAGTTCAGGATTGTTTATTTACTACATTTGTCATTAGGGATTGTTTGTTTACTGTCATTAGGGATTGTTTGTTTACCATATCTGTCATTGTCATACCCACCTAGTTTCCACTCCCATAGGTATCCACTCCTTTATATATATTCATTCATCATCAGTTTTTCACAATTAATTTCATGTATTTCACAGTCACAGTTCTTCACAGTATTTTGCAATGGCCTATCTGGTACGTTATGTTTGTTTGTTTTTACTTACTTGTTAATACTTATTAAATTTGTACTAATGTAAATTTGTTTGTATTTACTTAGTTTGAACAGTCAATATCAATCTATGTTACAAACAAGACCATTCAATTTCTCGTGTGACGGCTTTACAAAGTTGTGGAACCAAGTTCAAAATGTGGAACCTAATTCAAGTTGTGGAACCTAGTTCAAATTGTCGAACCTAGTTGAAAATGTGGAACCTAGTTCAAATTGTCGAACCTAGTTGAAAATGTGGAACCTAGTTCAAGTTGTGGAACCTAGTTCAAATTGTTGAATTTAGTTCAAATTGTGGAAGCAAGTTCAAAATGTGGAACCTAGTTCAAGTTGTGGAACCTAGTTCAAATTGTTCAACCTAGTTCAAATTTTTGAACCTAGTTCAAATTGTGCAACCTAGTTCAAAATGTTGGACATAGTTCAAGTTGTGGAACCTAGTTTAAATTGTTCAACCTAGTTCAAATTGTGGCACCAGGTTCAAAATGTGGAACCTAGTTCAAGTTGTGGAACCTAGTTCAAATTGTTGAATCTAGTTCGAAATGCTGAACCTAGTTCAAGTTGTGGAACCTAGTTCAAATTGTTCAACCTAGTTCAAATTTTTGAACCTAGTTCAAATTGTTGAAATTAGTTCAAATTGTGGAACCAAGTTCAAAATGTGGAAGCTAGTTCAAGTTGTGGAACCTAGTTCAAGTTGTGGAACCTAGTTCAAATTGTCAAACCTAGTTGAAAATGTGGAACCTTGTTCAAGTTGTGGAACCTAGTTCAAGTTGTGGAACCTAGTTCAAATTGTCGAACCTAGTTGAAAATGTGGAACCTAGTTCAAGTTGTGGAACCTAGTTCAAATTGTTGAATTTAGTTCAAATTGTGGAACCAAGTTCAAAATGTGGAACCTAGTTCAAGTAGTGGAACCTAGTTCAAATTGTTCAACCTAGTTCAAATTTTTGAACCTAGTTCAATATTGTTGACCATTGTTCAATGTGGTTGAACTTAGTTCAATCATGTTGAACATGGTTCAATATTGTTGAACATAGTTCCATATGGTTGAAGGTAGTTCAATATGGCTGAATCTAGTTCAATCAATATGGCTGCACTTTGGTCATTGTTGTTAGTATTTCAGAGTTTTCGCATATTGAGATTCATGAAGGATCAATGTAACTTACGCACTCTAAAATTATAAAGTCATGTACAGAACTTTTGGCTAATCTTTAAACCTGTGCTGTTGTAAGGTAGAAGCCAATGGCACAATCACTCAAAACCTTTTTCTTTGTGCGGAACACATTTTTAAAATGTGTAATTCGCAAGCAATGATGCTGAACTAAGTTCAATTAATTTTCAATACATTTTGGGGGACATGGACATGCCCAAAATCCTCAAATTAGAATTGTTCGTAACGTAATTAACATCAATAACAAGAAATATAAGGAAGGGCCTTGTCTATGTTCAGAGGATACCAAACAATAACTACTGAAATAGTCAATTGTCAAGCAATATTTTGGCACACGCAACAAATTTAGCTGGTTCACATATGATACTATTTGCATGATATCATGTCTTATGAATATGAATATTATTGACAACGTTTAATGCAGTTCACCACAATATCAGGGTACATTCGATAAGCAATTGGGATTACACTATTATACCCAGGGTGATGGAATGTAAATTGAGTAAACAAACTGCATAGCAAATATGGAGGCGATGAGGTCAAGATAAGAATATATAGGTCTCTAAGGAAGAAAGTAGAGTCAACTCTGTCTTATTTGAACTATATGGGGGAATCCAATTTTGTTCCAATTACAGAAAGTTCGAATTATACGAGTTTTCATGAAGTGCCATATTTTACCCCTAGTTACGCATGCGTATATTTTTCACTCCCCGCGTGTGGTTTATAATCAATGTTTTATAGAGGTTTACTGCGCAACATTAAATTTCGGTGGCCATTTCCTCTGCCAAATGTCACTGGGAGTTTTTTTAACTTTTCGACAAAGACTGCTAATCGAGTTCAGTCTTTTTCTTTTTGGCAAAATTATTGAAACATTTTGAGCTTAGTGGCTGCTCGGCATGTGGCAATGGCCCCCCGGGGAAGATAGGGTTTCGCCTTTTTTTGGCGAAATCTTATTGGAACCGGGTAATTTTTTGCGATTGTTTAATAACAATTTTCCACATCTTTTATATTTTACTTACATTTAATTATTTGAAGAATTGTAAGGTTTCAAGTGCCAATTGTAACAATTGGAACTTGAAACCCCACAGTTACCACTTCATTTCAAGAAGTCTTTGATGCTTTATGGGCGTTAGGAGTGCATCATTTTTGTCAGGAAACCTGAATTTTTATGCTTCCTAAGTAATCTGTGGATGACACAGTAGGTATTTAATCAAATCGCTCACGGGAATGTTTCAAGAGCGCATGCGTTTATGAAGAAATGTTCAAGCATTGTGTCGAAAAACCCTGTCCAATCATTATAATGTTCTCATGGTGATTTCAATGTGATTCATTTTGCATTGCAAATTTTAGCTCAGGTGAGAATTATTGCCAAATATGGTGCTATACCAAATATCTAAAACGCTGTATAATTTATTATATCATACCTCATGGTGAAACAATTACATTGCAAGTTTCTGGCTGGCCGTTACAGACAAGGTAGATATGAGAAACGTCCGATATAACATCAATAAATTGGCAACACACGAGATCCAAAACAGCTTCTGATGAAGTCCAAATAAAAAAGAATTAGATTGGAGTGGCACACCCTGATCCGCATAAATATCACGCATGAATTTCTTTGCTTCACCATAGCACACGCTTGCATTTGGTGAAGGTTACCCTCCTGTGAATATGTTCAACCAACCATATGAAGACAAATGCCTTCTTTATGTTATCCTTACTATTGTTGAACACTGGCCATTGTTGTATGGAAATTGTTTCGATCTAGAAATATCAGTTTAAAAGTTACACAGCATGTTCCTATTTGAGTTTTTAACGTAGAGTATTACGTATTATGTCATAGATACTTCTGCGCAGTAGCCTATATATGGCACAGGGGATACATGCCCAACTTTAGGGTATTGTAACCTAGACTCGTTATATTACGTCTAGTGCCTCGTTCGCAAGTTGCTCAACACAAGGGACTTACGAGAGATCGGATTAATTTTGTTCTCTGCAGCTTTATCCATTGTTATGGAAATTTAATGCTTTGCTTACGATGCTGGAGCCCAATGCTCTAAAGTTCATGCTTCCTTCGTGATCTTCTTTGCTTGGCCAATTGTTCTATTGAATTCAAAGATGTTTCAGGGTTGATTATAGAAACAATTAAAGTCATATACGATCCTGCGCAATATCAATGACTCAGCCACTGCGCATACTGACAAAACTTCTCCTTCGTATGACGTAAACCTGACCCTGACCCCAATTTATACACCAGACACTGTCAGTAGTGTTACATCATGCATACTCCTGCGCAGTAACCTGAGTATGCGGCTTTATATGTACGCCCACCGTTAGGGCACTCTAACCTTAACCCTTTGCCTCACTGACACACCGGACAGTCAGTAACATTACGTCATGCATACTCCTGCGCAGTAGCCTATAAATGGCACTGCGCATACAGGCCCACCTTTAGGGCACTCTAACCCTAACACTGACCCTAAGCCCTAATGATACACCAGACACTATCAGTACCATTACGTCATGCATACTCTTGCATAGTAGCCAATTTAGGGCACTGCGCATACTCGCCCACCTTTGGGACATTTAAATTACAAATTGGTCAAAAGACAAAGTAGATGTTCTCACCAGGTTTTGAACCAATGGTTTCAGTCGTAGTGTGCAAGTAAGTTACCGTTAGTCCACAGCACCGCCTCCTAGCAGAAGAGAATAGCACAAGGTCAAAGGAATCAACGCACCAGACATATAAGCCGTATTTACACTACATAAACTAACCCTTACTCGGGTCGAACCCGGGTTAGTTTCTTTGGTATCTGTGATGGGCATACGCACTTGGTTGCAACAATAGAGACAAAAAAAGGCGCCAAGGAAATCCAACTCTCCTTTCATTTAACGAGGCCGCTTATGTGATGAAGTGTTACACCCGTACTTACTAAAACGCGGAATCACCCAAAACGACCCACAATGACCCATAACCACCTCATAACCAACCAAAACAACCCAACATTTTTTAACTCAAACAGTAGATCAGATATTTAGGGCCAAAAACCCGCAAATCTCGGCAGATGCTTTCAACCATCTTAAATTATCATCTTAAATATCTCTTAAATTCTTCTTTCGTCGTGGGAATTAATAAGAAGAATTGATTAAATAAAAGCGCGAACTGATAAATCTTTTTGTTTTCATTGCTATGCGAATTCACACCTTGTTAACTTCGAAGGGACTGCCCGCTTCCATTGCCTCTGTCAGATGCTCTTTGAATTGTTGATGATCTTTAGCATGCACCAAAACCTCCCATCTATAAAACTAGTTTACCCTAACCAACCCCTTGATTCTAAAAACTAAACCTGGCCCTAACCCCTCCTAAGTCCAAAATTACAAAATAAACCAAACGCACCCCAAAAAACTAACTCTAAACCAAACCCTAACCCCCCCCAAACATCGAACCAAAAACACACTTTTTAGACTTTGGTTATCGGTCATCAACAAATGTACTTCTTTCTTGATAATGATTAGCGAGGTTACTCTCAGAAGTCAACAAGGTGTAAATTCGCATAGGATAGGAATGGAATACAAGATCTAATCAGTTCGCGCTTGAACACAATGCTCTTGTCATGCAACAAAATAACGGAAAGCCTTTTGTGATCAGAAGTCCCACGACGAAAGAAGAATTGAAGAGATGCTTGAAAGAACCTGCCGAGATTTGGGGGTTTTTGCCCCTAAATATCTGATCTACTGTTTAAGTTAAAAACATTTGGGTAATTTTGGGTGGTTATGAGGTGGTTGTGGGTCATTGTGGGTCGTTTTGGGTGGTTTTGTGTCGTTGTGGCTGGTTTTGGGTCATTTTGGGTCATTTTGGGTCATTCCGCGCTTTGGTAAGTACTGTTTTACCCAAATCAGCGCTCACACGACAAGTCAAAACTAACCCTGGGTTAGTTTAACATGGGTTATTTTATGTAGTGTAAATATGGCTTGCTATTAGTCATCTATCGTTACGTTCCACATACATGTGTCATGCCACATTTGAAATTTGCCGGCAAAAAAAATGATTCGGTTATCGAATTAATGTGTGCTCTTGACATACGACAAAAGCAAGCTAACATCTCACCCCTTGAACTACTTCACTGTTCGGTGAAAGTTTAGTCGCAACTTAACAAGAAAAATCCTTAAAAGAATTAAGAATATTTTTAGATTACCTGGCATATCCATTGCGTAGAACTCGTTGTCAGTAGCCATAAATTGAAAAATTATTTCTCAATTGACATTGGTTTGGGCTGCAAATGTAATAAGCAATGCAAGGGTAATATAGAATATACAAAAGTGTGGTGTCTGAACACAAAACAAGTCATGATTGGGGGGGGCACCATTAATCTGAAGAAGGGCAAATTTTTGTCCATAAAAGGGGCATGCTTTAAGGTGTGCAGAAGAGTGAGAGGCACATACCCCCAAGTCCCCTAACTTCTATGTCATTGCTTTGCTGGCTTTTATTTGATGCAATGAAAATTCTTCTTGAGCAGCCTTAACAAATTAACGAAGGCAGAAAAAGAGTGCCAATTCAGTATAAATATCTGGCTTTAAATTATGATGGAACAAAGCTGATTATTGGTTTTAAATGCCAGCAGCATATTTCTAAAATGTTAACAGTTAGTTTGTATTCTATTTTGTCAAATCTTGTTTGGGTCTTTCGTCAAGAAAATGGGAAAGTTTTCTGCAAACTTATTCTGCTCTGCGAAAGAGTATTTGACAGAATTGAATTGCGGAAGTTTTGTCTGTGCCATGCCACGGAAGTAGTTGTGCTCCACCAAGAATTGTCGCAGGTTGTAAAACATAGCTGTGCCAGTCAATATATTTTACTCAGAAAATGTGCAAAATAACTCTGTTTGACCCAGTTAAAAATGTATCTGAACATACCTATATTACAGGAAGATGGTTCTTAGATTATGGTCTGACTAAGCCATTTTGTAGTCCTGTGAAAATAAAGTATGAATGGTGTTAAAAATGGATTGAGGAAGAAAGCTGGACATTCGCCCTGACTGACTCGAGAAAGAGCAATTTATGGTCTTGTCCTTTATTTCATACCTATGTTTTGTTTGGTTAATTTTTGTATTATTAAAAACTAGCTTGTTTATATCTTTATATTTCTTTATATTTTTGGAGAAATGCAAGGCTGTTCTTGTAGGAATAATGAATATTTTTACAACTATTTCAAGTTTCTACCTTTTGTGGGCAATTTGCCTAATGAATGGTTGCATAAAATTGGTCTTCACTATCTACCTTAGAGGTACAAAATAAACTTTATGACATCTCTGTTAATATTATTTTATAATTAGTTCAAGTATTTTATTCTTAATATTCAGAAATCAAATAACGAGTATAAAATTTATTAAAATAAATAGCGAGTATTTAATTTAATAAATAAATGCTTACGTCTTTTGAGCTATGAATATTTCTTGGCCCATTTCTTTTCATCTTTGGGGTTTTTACTGCCTGCCTTGTTATTGTTTCTGATTAAAAATTGATTGAATTGATTCTGATTGAAACTCCCAAACTGAATTGACTCAAGAACTTTACTCGTTAGTACTACTGTACTGTAATGATAATTCTCTCTATTAATTCTATGGGTTTGCATCGAAAATTTGATTTTTAGGGGGCTGGCTGGGCTCGAAAACCGTTTCGGTTCTCCCAGCAGTGTCCTGGGCAACTATATCTAGAAATGATGTTGTAGCCTACTTTGTTTTTAATCCGTTTTCTATCAACCTAAATTAGAAAACTATTTGATTGTTGCTGAATTGCAAAAAAAAAATTTAAAAGATTACCTACTCAATAAGTTTATGGTTCCTACCAGGTGAGGTGCATACTCCTAAGGCAATCATCATGAGAGACTTCTCGGCTGTAAAGCTGACATAACATCCAATGATCTTTTTTCATTGTAAATGTTTTATTTTTATTGTTACTTTTAAATTCTTATGCGTGACAGAGGTAACAGGACGTTCGGTTGTTGATTACGTTCCAAAACACTGCTAAGATGTCGGGAATGCCTTTTAAGGTTCTTGCCAAGTTTAAACAAATGTCCAATGGTGTAAAGTAATGTTTTAGTGCATTTTAAAACCTCTACTCTACAGTGCTGCAAAAACACTTCGGCCATTTTTTCACGGCAACAACAGCAACAAAAATTCGTAAGGAATTGGATGACAGATGAAGACGGGGGTGCTGTGTGCATTGAAATTATGTATCGCAAAAAATTACAAACCTTGTAGAGTTACAGATAACAATTTTAGTTGGCTGTTATAAGATTAACATAATAATGCAGCGAAACAATTTTAAAACAATTTTCTGATCTGAAGTCAGCGTACCGAGGATTATTGAATTGATGAATAACAAAAAGCAGCAGGGGCACTTTGAACGTTGCTAGGAAGTTTCAAATTAATTTGACTAAGTATCGACATAAATTTTTACAAACAAATGAACACAATTGAATGAATAGTACCATGTGAATCATAAAATATTAACACTGACGTTTCAGGCGTATGCCCGTTATCAAAAGGGCATACGCCTGAAACGTCAATTTACAAACGTCAATTTACATCAAATTTGGTGGAAAGTACAATTTCGGTGTGTTGAATTTGAATATGAAACTTGTTTTTCGAAATTTTAATGTTTTGGGGGAATAAAACGGGGTAAAAGGGGGCAATATGCAATTTTTCAAACTTGTTCAATTTACATCAAATTTGGTGGAAAGCACAACTTTGATGTACTGAATTTGAACATGAAACTTGTTTTTCGAAATTTTAATGTTTTGGGGGCATAAAGCGGGGTAAAAAAGGGCAATATGCAATTTTTCAAACGTGTTCAATTTACATCAAATTTGTTGGAAAGCACAACTTTGATGTACTGAATTTGAACATGAAACTTGTTTTTCGAAATTTTAATGTTTTGGGGAAATAAAACGGGGTTAAAGGGGGCAATATGCAATTTTTCAAACGTGTTCAATTTGCATCAAATTTGGTGGAAAGAACCATTTCGATGTGTTGAATTTGAATATGAAACTTAGCGTTTGAATATTTCATGTTTTGGGGGCATAAAATGGGGTAAAAGGGGGCAATATGCAATTTTTCAAACTCGTTCAATTTAGATCAAATTTGGTGGAAAGCACAATTTTGATGTACTGAATTTGAATATGAAACTTGTTTTTTGAAATTTTAATGTTTTGGGGGAATAAAACGGGGTAAAAGGGGCAATATGCAATTTTTCAAACGTGTTTAATTTGCATCAAATTTGGTGGAAAGTACAATTTCGGTGTGTTGAATTTGAATATGAAACTTACTGTTTGAAATTTTCATGTTTTGGGGGCATAAAACGGGGTAAAAAGAGGTAATATGCAATTTTTCAAACTCATTCAATTTACATCAAATTTGGTGGAAAGCACAATTTTGATGTACTGAATTTGAACATGAAACTTGTTTTTCGAAATTTTAATGTTTTGGGGGAATAAAACGGGGTAAAAGGGGGCAATATGCAATTTTTCAAACTCTTTCAATTTGCATCAAATTTTGTGGAAATTACAATTTTGGTGTGCTGAATTTGAATATGAAACTGGCTTTTTGAAATTTTTTCGTTTTGAGGGCATAAAACGGGGTAAGAGGGGGCAATATGCAATTTTTCAAACTCGTTCAATTTGCATCAAATTTGGTGGAAAGTAAATTTTGGTATGATAACTTCCCTTTTTTGCTGACTTCCCACTTTTTCTTGACTTCCCATTTCCCACTTTTGATGGGTTCCCACTTTTGGTGACTTCTCACTTTTTCTCAGTTAAAGTAGGAATATCTGGAGAAAACAGCACGTTTTTTAAAAACCCACTTTATTTTTCAGAAAAAGTGGTGGTTTTTAACAACCCACTTTATCTTTCAGAAAAAGTGGTTTTTTCTCAGAAAAAGTGGGTTTTCTTCAATATGTTTGGTCCTTTGAAGCTCGTTTGTTTTTATCCAACTTTAACGCCCGTGACACAAGCTGTAGGAAGCATGGATATGATAATTCGTGTATGCTTTATTGAGATTCTCTTCATGCGCTGTGTCGCCTGCTTTCCATACTTATGGGAAGCAAATGTCACCATATTCAGATAAACCCACTTTTGGTAACTTCCCACATCCCACTTTCGGTGACTTCCCACTCTTGATAACTTCCCACTTTTTCTTGACTTCCCACTTCCCACTTTTGACGACTTCCCACTTTTGGTGACTTCCCACTTTTTCTCAGATAAAGTGGGTTTTCTTCAATATAATTATTCCCTTGAAGCTCGTTTGTTTCTTTCCGAATTTAACGCCCGTGACACAAGCTGTAGGAAGCATGGATATGATAATTCGTGTATGCTTTATTGAGATTCTCTTCATGCACTGTGTCACCTGCTTTCCATACTTATGGGAAGCGAATGTCACCATATTCAGATAAACCCACTTTTGGTAACTTCCCACTTGCCACTTTCGGTGACTTCCCACTTTTGATAACTTCCCACTTTTTCTTGACTTCCCACTTCCCACTTTTGACGACTTCCCACTTTTGATGCAATTTTCCAAACTCTTTCAATTTGCATCAAATTTGGTGGAAAGTACAATTTTGGTGTGCTGAATTTGAATATGAAACTGGCTTTTTCAAATTTACATGTTTTGAGGGCATAAAACGGGGTAAAATGGGGCAATATGCAATTTTTCAAACTCCTTCAATTTACATCAAATTTGGTGGAAAGCGCAATTTTGATGTACTGAATTTGAATATGAAACTTGTTTTTTGAAATTTTAATGTTTTGGGGAAATAAAACAGGGTAGAGAGGGGCAATATGCAATTTTTCAAACTCGTTCAATTTGCATCAAATTTGGTGGAAAGTAAAATTTTGGTATGATGACTTCCTTTTTTGCTGACTTCCCACTTTTTCTTGACTTCCCATTTCCCACTTTTGATGGCTTCCCACTTTTGGTGACTTCCCACTTTTTCTTGACTTCCCACTTCCCACTTTTGATGACTTCCCACTTTTGCTGCAATTTTTCAAACTCTTTCAATTTGCATCAAATTTTGTGGAAAGTACAATTTTGGTGTGCTGAATTTGAATGTGAAACTGGCTTTTTGAAATTTTTCGTTTTGAGGGCATAAAACGGGGTAAGAGGGGGCAATATGCAATTTTTCAAACTCGTACAATTTGCATCAAATTTGGTGGAAAGTAAAATTTTGGTATGATAACTTCCCTTTTTTGCTGACTTCCCACTTTTTCTTGACTTCCCATTTCCCACTTTTGATGGCTTCCCACTTTTGGTGATTTCTCACTTTTTCTCAGTTAAAGTGGGAATAGCTGGAGAAAACAGCACTTTTTTTAGAAAACCCACTTTATCTTTCAGAAAAAGTGGTGGTTTTTAACAACCCACTTTATCTTTCAGAAAAAGTGGTTTTTTCTCAGAAAAATTGGGTTTTATTCAATATATTTGGTCCTTTGAAGCTCGTTTGTTTTTATCCAACTTAACGCCCGTGACACAAGCTGTAGGAAGCATGGATATGATAATTCGTGTATGCTTTATTGAGATTCTCTTCATGCGCTGTGTCGCCTGCTTTCCATACTTATGGGAAGCGAATGTCACTATAACCAGATAAACCCACTTTTGGTAATTTCCCACTTTCGGTGACTTCCCACTTTTTCCTGACTTCCCACTTCCCACTTTTGATGACTTCCACTTTTGATGCAATATTTCAAACTCGTTCAATTTGCATCAAATTTGGTGGAAGGTACAATTTTGGTATGATATCTTCCCACTTTTGCTGACTTCCCACTTTTTCTTGACTTCCCACTTCCCACTTTTAATGGCTTCCCACTTTCGGCGACTTCCCACTTTTGATAACTTCCCACTTTTTCCTGACTTCCCACTTCCCACTTTTGATGACTTCCCACTTTTGATGCAATTTTTCAAACTCGTTCAATTTGCATCAAATTTGGTGGAAAGTACAATTTTGGTGCGCTGAATTTGAATATGAAACTTACTTTTGAGATTTTAGTATTTAGTATTTTTCGATAATATGCTTCCATTTTTTACTCGCGCATGGGCAAGCGAGTAGAAGTTGTTCAAGTTTATTCCCATTTCTGACACCCTAAACTGCAAAATTTTCAAAAATGACTCCGATATTCATAATCAGCGCCTTTAAAGGGTACTTTTTGATGATTTTCATAAATTTCTGACAACTTAATTGTTTTCGAAAAGATGCTCCGATTTTTGACTCGCGCATGGGCATGCGAGTAGAAGTTGTTCAGGTTTACTCCCAATTTTGACAGCCTAAACTGCAAATTTTTCAAAAATGACCTCGATATTCATAATCAGCGCCTGGAAACTGTACTTTTTGGTGATTTTCATCAATTTCTAACAACTTTAGTTTTTTTTCGATAATATGCTTCCATTTTTTACTCGCGCATGTGCAAGCGAGTAAAAGTTGTTCAAGTTTACTCCCATTTTTGACACCCTAAATTGCAAAATTTTCAAAAATGACCTCGATATTCATAATCAGCGCCCTGAAATTGTACTTTTTGGTGATTGTCATCAATTTCTGACAACTTTAGTTATTTTCGAAAACATGTTCCCATTTTTGACTCGCGCATGGGCAAGGGAGTAGAAGTTGTTCCATTTTACTCCCATTTTTGACACCCTAAATTGCAAAAATTTCAAAAATGACCTCGATATTCATAATCAGCGCCCTTAAACTGTACTTTTTGGTGATTTTCATCAATTCCTGACAACTTTAGTTTTTTCGATAACATGGTCCCATTTTTGACTCGCGCATGGGCAAGCGAGTAGGAGTTGTTCAAGTTTATTCCCATTTTTGACACCCTAAACTGCAAATTTTTCAAAAATGACCTCGATATTCATAATCAGCGCCCTTAAACTGTACTTTTTGGTGATTTTCATCAATTCCTGGCAACTTTAGTTTTTTCGATAACATGGTCCCATTTTTGACTCGCGCATGGGCAAGCGAGTAGGAGTTGTTCAAGTACACTCCCATTTTTGACACCCTAAATTGCAAAAATTTCAGAAATGACCTCGATATTCATAATCGGCGCCCTTAAACTGTACTTTTTGGTGATTTTCATCAATTTCTGACAACTTTAGTTATTTTCGAAAACATGCCCCATTTTTGACACGCGCCTGGGCAAGCGAGTAGAAGTTGTTCCATTTTACTCCCATTTTTGACATCCTAAATTGCAAAAACTTCAAAAATGACCTCGATATTCATAATCAGCGCCCTTAAAACTGTACTTTTTGGTGATTTTCATCAATTCCTGGCAACTTTAGTTTTTTCGATAACATGGTCCCAATTTTGACTCGCGCATGGGCAAGCGAGTAGGAGTTGTTCAAGTTTACTCCGATTTTTGACACCCTAAATTGCAAAAATTTCAGAAATGACCTCGATATTCATAATCAGCGCCTTTAAACTGTACTTTTTGGTGATTTTCATCAATTCCTGGCAACTTTAGTTTTTTCGATAACATGGTCCCATTTTTGACTCGCGCATGGGCAAGCGAGTAGGAGTTGTTCAAGTATACTCCCATTTTTGACACCCTAAATTGCAAAAATTTCAGATATGACCTCGATATTCATAATCAGCGCCCTTAAACTGTACTTTTTGGTGATTTTCATCAATTCCTGGCAACTTTAGTTTTTTTCGATAACATGGTCCCATTTTTGACTCGCGCATGGGCAAGCGAGTAGGAGTTGTTCAAGTTTTACTCCAATTTTTGACACCCTAAACTGCAAAATTTCAAAATGACCTCGATATTCATAATCAGCGCCTAAACTGTACTTTTTGGTGATTTTCATCAATTTCCTGGCAACTTTAGTTTTTTCGATAACATGTCCCATTTTTGACTCGCGCACATGGGCAAGGAGTGGAGTTGTTCAAGTTTACTCCCATTTTTGACACCCTAACATTGCAAAATTTTTCAGAAATGACCTCGATATTCATAATCAGCGCCCTTAAACTGTACTTTTTGGTGATTTTCATCAATTCTGCAACTTTAGTTTTTTCGATAACATGGTCCCATTTTTGACTCGCGCATGGGCAAGCGAGTAGGAGTTGTTCATTTTATTCCCATTTTGACACCCTAAACTGCAAAATTTTCAAAAATGACCTCGATATTCATAATCAGCGCCTGGAAACTGTACTTTTTGGTGATTTTCATCAATTTCTACAACTTTAGTTTTTTCGATAACATGCTCCCATTTTTGACTCGCACATGGGCGAGCGAGGATTCTGTTCAAGTTTACTCCCATTTTTGACAGCCTAAACTGCAAATTTTTCAAAAATGACCTCAATATTCATAATCAGCGCCCTAAACGTACTTTTTGGTGATTTCATCAATTTCTGACAACTTTAGTTATTTCGAAAACATTGCCCCATTTTTGACTCGCGCATGGGCAAGGAGTAGAAGTTGTTCCATTTTACTCCCATTTTTGACACCCTAAATTGCAAAAATTTCAAAAATGACCTCGATATTCATAATCAGCGCCCTTAAACTGTACTTTTTGGTGATTTTCATCAATTCCTGACAACTTTAGTTTTTTCGAAACATGTCCCATTTTTGACTCGCGCATGGGCAAGCGAGTAGGAGTTGTTCTTTTACTCCCATTTTTGACACCCTAAACTGCAAATTTCAAAATGACCTCGATATTCATAATCAGCGCCCTTAAAACTGTACTTTTTGGTGATTTTCATCAATTCCTGGCAACTTTAGTTTTTTCGATAACATGGTCCCATTTTTGACTCGCGCATGGCAAGCGAGTAGGAGTTGTTCAAGTACACTCCCATTTTTGACACCCTAAATGCAAAATTTTCAGAAATGACCTCGATATTCATAATCGGCGCCTAAACTGTACTTTTTGGTGATTTTCATCAATTTCTAACAACTTTAGTTTTTTTTCGAAACATGCTCCCATTTTTGACTCGCACCATGGGCGAGCGAGTGATTCTTGTTCAAGTTTACTCTCCATTTTTGACAGCCTAAATAACTGCAAATTTTCAAAAATGACCTCAATATTCATAATCAGCGCCCTTAAACGGTACTTTTTGGTGATTTTCATCAATTTCTGACAACTTTATCTATATTCGATAACATTGCCCATTTTTGACTCGCGCATGGGCAAGCGAGTAGATTGTTCCATTTTACTCCATTTTTGACACCCTAAATTGCAAAAATTTCAAAATGACCTCGATATTCATAATCAGCGCCTTAAACTGTACTTTTTGGTGATTTTCATCAATTCTGGCAACTTTAGTTTTTTCGATAACATGGTCCCATTTTGACTCGCGCATGGGCAAGCGAGTAGGAGTTGTTCAAGTTTACTCCGATTTTTGAACCCTAAATTGCAAAAATTTCAGAAATGACCTCGATATTCACTAAATCAGCGCCCTTAAACTGTACTTTTTGGTGATTTTCATCAATTCCTTGGCACACTTTAGTTTTTCGATAACATGGTCCCATTTTTGACTCGCGCATGGGCAAGCGAGTAGGAGTTGTTCAAGTTATCTCCCCCATTTTGACCCCTAAATTGCAAAATTTCAGATATGACCTCTAGTTCATAATCAGCGCCTTAATCTGTACTTTTTGGTGATTTTCATCATTCCTGGCAACTTTAGTTTTTTCGAAACATGGTCCCATTTTTGACTCGCGCATGGGCAAGCGAGTAGAAGTTGTTCATTTTATACTCCCATTTTGACACCTAAATTGCAAAATTTCAAAAATGACCTCGATATTCATAATCGCGCCTTAAACTGTACTTTTTGGTGATTTTCATCAATTCTGGCAACTTTAGTTTTTTCGATAACATGGTCCCATTTTTGACTCGCGCATGGCAAGCGAGTAGGAGTTGTTCAATTTTATCCCATTTTGACACCTAAACTGCAAAATTTTAAAAATGACCTCGATATTCATAATCAGCGCCTTAAAGTACTTTTTGGTGATTTTCATCAATTTCTGACAACTTTGTTTTTCGATAAATGCTCCATTTTTGACTCGCGCATGGGCAAGCGAGTAGAAGTTGTTCAGTTTACTACTCCATTTTTGACACCTAAATGCAAAATTTCAAAAATGACCTCGATATTCATAATCAGCGCCTTAAACTGTACTTTTTGGTGATTTTCATTTTCTGACAACTTTAGTTTTTTCGATAAATGCTCCATTTTTGACTCGCGCATGGGCAAGCGAGTAGAAGTTGTTCAAGTTTACTCCCATTTTTGACACCCTAAATTGCAAAATTTTCAAAAATGACCTCGATATTCATAATCAGCGCCCTGAAACTGTACTTTTTGGTGATTTCATCAATTTCTGACAACTTTATTTTCGAAACATGTCCCATTTTTGACTCGCGCATGGGCAAGCGAGTAGAAGTTGTTCCATTTTACTCCCATTTTTGACACCCTAAATTGCAAAATTTCAAAAATGACCTCGATATTCATAATCAGCGCCCTTAAACTGTACTTTTTGGTGATTTTCATCAATTCTGACAACTTTAGTTTTTTCGATAACATGGTCCCATTTTTGACTCGCGCATGGGCAAGCGAGTAGGAGTTGTTCAAGTTTATTCCCATTTTTGACACCTAAACTGCAAATTTTCAAAAATGACCTCGATATTCATAATCAGCGCCCTTAAACTGTACTTTTTGGTGATTTTCATCAATTCCTGACAACTTTAGTTTTTTCGATAACATGGTCCCATTTTTGACTCGCGCATGGGCAAGCGAGTAGGAGTTGTTCAAGTTTACTCCCATTTTTGACACCCTAAATTGCAAAAATTTCAAAATGACCTCGATATTCATAATCAGCGCCCTTAAACTGTACTTTTTGGTGATTTTCATCAATTTCTGACAACTTTAGTTATTTTCGAAACATGCCCCATTTTTGACTCGCGCATGGGCAAGCGAGTAGTTGTTCAAGTTTTACTCCCATTTTTGACACCTAAATTGCAAAAATTTCAAAAATGACCTCGATATTCATAATCAGCGCCCTTAAACTGTACTTTTTGGTGATTTTCATCAATTCTGGCAACTTTAGTTTTTTCGATAACATGGTCCCATTTTTGACTCGCGCATGGGCAAGCGAGTAGGAGTTGTTCAAGTTTACTCCCATTTTTGACACCCTAAATTGCAAAATTTCAGAATGACCTCGATATTCATAATCAGCGCCCTTAAACTGTACTTTTTGGTGATTTTCATCAATTCCTGGCAACTTTAGTTTTTTCGATAACATGGTCCCATTTTTGACTCGCGCATGGGCAAGCGAGTAGGAGTTGTTCAAGTATCTCCCATTTTTGACACCCTAAATTGCAAAAATTTCAGAATGACCTCGATATTCATAATCAGCGCCTTAAACTGTACTTTTTGGTGATTTTCATCAATTCCTGGCAACTTTAGTTTTTTCGATAACATGGTCCCATTTTTGACTCGCGCATGGGCAAGCGAGTAGGAGTTGTTCAAGTTTACTCCCATTTTGACACCCTAAATTGCAAAAATTTCAGAAATGACCTCGATATTCATAATCAGCGCCCTTAAACTGTACTTTTTGGTGATTTTCATCAATTCCTGGCAACTTTAGTTTTTTCGATAACATGGTCCCATTTTTGACTCGCGCATGGGCAAGCGAGTAGGAGTTGTTCAAGTTACTCCCATTTTTGACACCCTAAATTGCAAAATTTCAAAATGACCTCGATATTCATAATCAGCGCCTTAAACTGTACTTTTTGGTGATTTTCATCAATTCTGGCAACTTTAGTTTTTTCGATAACATGTCCCATTTTTGACTCGCGCATGGGCAAGCGAGTAGGAGTTGTTCAAGTTTACTCCCATTTTTGACACCCTAAATTGCAAAATTTTCAAAATGACCTCGATATTCATAATCAGCGCCCTTAAACTGTACTTTTTGGTGATTTTCATCAATTCTGACAACTTTAGTTTTTTCGATAACATGGTCCCATTTTTGACTCGCGCATGGGCAAGCGAGTAGGAGTTGTTCAAGTTTACTCCCATTTTTGACACCCTAAATTGCAAAATTTCAAAATGACCTCGATATTCATAATCAGCGCCCTTAAACTGTACTTTTTGGTGATTTTCATCAATTCCTGGCAACTTTAGTTTTTTCGATAACATGGTCCCATTTTTGACTCGCGCATGGGCAAGCGAGTAGGAGTTGTTCAATTTTACTCCCATTTTGACACCCTAAACTGCAAAATTTTCAAAAAGACCTCGATATTCATAATCAGCGCCTTAAACTGTACTTTTTGGTGATTTTCATCAATTTCTAACAACTTTAGTTTTTTCGATAACATGCTCCATTTTTGACTCGCATGGGCAGCGAGTGGATTCTGTTCAAGTTTACTCCCATTTTTGACAGCCTAAACTGCAAATTTTCAAAAATGACCTCATATTCATAATCAGCGCCCTTAAACGTACTTTTTGGTGATTTTCATCAATTTCTGACAACTTTAGTTATATTCGAAACATGCCCCATTTTTGACTCGCGCATGGGCAAGCGAGTAGAAGTTGTTCCATTTTACTCCCATTTTTGACACCTAAATTGCAAAATTTCAAAAATGACCTCGATATTCATAATCAGCGCCCTTAAACTGTACTTTTTGGTGATTTTCATCAATTTCTGACAACTTTAGTTATTTTCGAAAACATGCCCATTTTTGACTCGCGCATGGGCAAGCGAGTAGAAGTTGTTCCATTTTACTCCCATTTTTGACATCCTAAATTGCAAAAATTTCAAAAATGACCTCGATATTCATAATCGCGCCCTTAAACTGTACTTTTGGTGATTTTCATCAATCTGGCAACTTTAGTTTTTTCGATAACATGGTCCCATTTTTGACTCGCGCATGGCAAGCGAGTAGGAGTTGTTCAATTTTATTCCCATTTTGACACCCTAAACTGCAAAATTTCAAAAATGACCTCGATATTCATAATCAGCGCCCTTAAACTGTACTTTTTGGTGATTTTCATCAATTTCTAACAACTTTAGTTTTTTTCGATAACATGCCCCATTTTTGACTCGCGCATGGGCGAGCGAGTAGGATTGTTCAAGTTTACTCCCATTTTTGACACCCTAAATTGCAAAAATTTCAGAATGACCTCGATATTCATAATCAGCGCCCTTAAACTGTACTTTTTGGTGATTTTCATCAATTCCTGGCAACTTTAGTTTTTTCGATAACATGGTCCCATTTTTGACTCGCGCATGGGCAAGCGAGTAGGAGTTGTTCAAGTTTACTCCCATTTTTGACACCTAAATTGCAAAAATTTCAGAAATGACCTCGATATTCATAATCAGCGCCCTTAAACTGTACTTTTTGGTGATTTTCATCAATTCCTGGCAACTTTAGTTTTTTCGATAACATGGTCCCATTTTTGACTCGCGCATGGGCAAGCGAGTAGGAGTTGTTCAATTTTATTCCCATTTTTGACACCCTAAACTGCAAAAATTTCAAAAATGACCTCGATATTCATAATCGCGCCCTTAAACTGTACTTTTTGGTGATTTTCATCAATTTCTAACAACTTTAGTTTTTTCGATAACATGCTCCCATTTTTGACTCGCGCATGGGCAAGCGAGTGGAGTTGTTCAAGTTTACTCCATTTTTGACAACCTAAACTGCAAATTTTTCAAAAATGACCTCATATTCATAATCAGCGCCCTTAAACGTCCTTTTTGGTGATTTTCATCAATTTCTGACAACTTTAGTTATTTCGAAAACATGCCCATTTTTGACTCGCGCATGGGCAAGCGAGTAGAAGTTGTTCAATTTTACTCCCATTTTTGACACCCTAAATTGCAAAAATTTCAAAAATGACCTCGATATTCATAATCAGCGCCCTTAAACTGTACTTTTTGGTGATTTTCATCAATTCCTGGCAACTTTAGTTTTTTCGATAACATGGTCCCATTTTTGACTCGCGCATGGGCAAGCGAGTAGGAGTTGTTCAAATACTCCCATTTTTGACACCCTAAATTGCAAAATTTCAATATGACCTCGATATTCATAATCAGCGCCCTTAAACTGTACTTTTTGGTGATTTTCATCAATTCCTGGCAACTTTAGTTTTTTCGATAACATGGTCCCATTTTTGACTCGCGCATGGGCAAGCGAGTAGGAGTTGTTCAAGTTTACTCCCATTTTTGACACCCTAAATTGCAAAATTTCAAAAATGACCTCGATATTCATAATCAGCGCCCTTAAACTGTACTTTTTGGTGATTTTCATCAATTCTGGCAACTTTAGTTTTTTCGATAACATGGTCCCATTTTTGACTCGCGCATGGGCAAGCGAGTAGAGTTGTTCAAGTATACTCCCATTTTTGACACCCTAAATTGCAAAAATTTCAAATGACCTCGATATTCATAATCAGCGCCCTTAAACTGTACTTTTTGGTGATTTTCATCAATTCCTGGCAACTTTAGTTTTTTCGATAACATGGTCCCATTTTTGACTCGCGCATGGGCAAGCGAGTAGGAGTTGTTCAAGTATACTCCCATTTTTGACACCCTAAATTGCAAAAATTTCAGATATGACCTCGATATTCATAATCAGCGCCCTTAAACTGTACTTTTTGGTGATTTTCATCAATTTTTGACAATTTTGGTTTCTTTCGATAACATGCTCCCAGAAATCCAGACAAGCCAATAAGAATGGGATGGACGATTTGTAAAGTAAGTCATAAAGGAGCGAATGGTGGAAATTATGCTGCTAACCATGTGGTGAAAGTAGGGAAGAAAACGTACAAAACATCTGGCAATGGTAAAAACTATGATATTGTTGAGCAACTCAAATCTGAATTTAAAGACAGTGGACGTTTGGTTGTTATGGACAGTGGCTGCTTTCCCACAATAAAATTAATGCAAGATGCAAGAGCAAATGGTATACTCGATTAATTGCTACGCAAAGGGGCAACCTGCTCATTTCCCATGCAGCCGTAAGGAAAATTTGCGTTCAGCAAGACAAAGTTTTCTTGGGTTTTCTAAGTCTCTTTAAAAGGTTTTCTAAACATTACATATTGGAACGACAACAATGTGGTAATCTTTTTGGATAATGACATCAAGCCTGGCCAGCAGTACTGGGAACCTGTTGAAGTCAACCAAGGAAGAGAATAGGTCATCATTTATATGCCCAGAGTTGCTGTACTATATCGCAAAATGTATGGATGGGTAGACAAAACCAACCAGCAACTGTCTTATTATAATGCTGAATTTAGAAGTGTGAGGAAGCAAAACGGAATTTTCGATAGACTTTGTGAGATATACGACTTAGTCAACGGTCATACTTTCTGCGCAACAGCAATAATCTTCACGAGCAGTTATCAAAAAATGCTCTTTCGCAAAGCTCATTTCGATTCAAAGTAATTCGTATCTGGTATGCAGTGTTCAAGATGTTTCATGAACGTATGCCAGTTATCCATCTGATAAACCACGTGGAAAAAAAAGATCGTTGGAGTCTGTTTCCACTTACATGCTTTTACTAATTTGGCAGAGATCGTGTAAGTGATTGGTTCTCAATAACTTGACGTCACGTTAACTAGGGCAAGTTTCTACTTTCTGAGATATTTCAAGCTTCCTTAAAGTGCTAATGCAACGAATTTTTACATAGTGTTTTATTTCAAAAATCTATAGATTTCAATGCACTGATTAACGTGGCGCAAATAAAATTTGCAAATTATGTATACTTTTTTCGCTATTAACCTTCAAAGTAGGCAATTTTGTCCTTTTTCGTGCGAAAATGAACATCACTGTGATGTCATCAAACGTCGCGTCTGCAACGTCAAGCAGGCTTCCTTCCCTTCTATTGAAATTCGACATGGCGAGCTGTGAGCGAGCACACACATGACGGGTATCTCGTCTCGGGAGCAAATAAATCATAAAACTATTTACATGTCGTAGAGATACATAACGGAGACAATTGTACGATTACTCAGTGTTGCGAAAAAGTATCGTTTCATGATGTTGCTGATAGTATTTCAAAACCAATCAAACAGAACAAGGTCTTTTTAAGGAGTTCAGGAGACAGACATCATTCGCACCCACCGACTAGGAGAGCAGGATTTTATTCATTATAGCGCTCATTTTTGCTTTGAAGTAAAGAGAGATATTGGGAAAGAATTAAAGATGAGATTAAAGCTAAAATCAAACGCTATTCCCGCAATAGATGCAGTAAACAAGCTCGTAAACCAACCCGTGTGACTCTCAGAGCTTTACTCGGGCCTAAGCACTCCTCGCCCGGAGTGGTTAGGCCCGAGCCAACCAAAACAAATGTCAGAAGATTTAGCTTTTTGGGGTGATATCGAAGGAATTTTAATTTCCGAAGTTTAAAAATAATTCAATGTCTGCAATTTTGAGCTAAAATAAGTTATTACAAAAAATAAGACCCGGGATAAGCCAAACCAGGGCTACGTGTCGTTCCACAGCAACTCGAAGCAACAATGGCGACGCGGGATGACGTCACATTTTTTGGAGGTATCCATTTTCAAACTTAAATTGTGTCTCTAACGTTAAACAAAATGACACCAATTTTTTTTAAAACGACGGCTAAAAGATTCGCCCTTATGTTGGTTCAGCCGGAGCTCAAATATCCCCACCCTGAGTGGAGCTATTAAAAAAAAACCAAACGACGTTCGAAAAAACCCATTGACTTCCATTGCGAGAAATAATATGGGTCATCACTGTGACGTCACAGCGTTGCAATATTTTTCGCAAAAGGTGGCCTGATTCAAGGTGAAATTAAAGTAACTTATACTTGTCAGATGCACGTCAAAATTGCATCAAACTGATCAGTACATCTTTGGCTTTCATTTAAAATAAAAAAATCGATATGTCAAATTTCGTTGCATTAGCACTTTAACTACACAATCAAAATAAACCACGTAAATCTGGATGCATAACGCAGAAATCAATGAATAATAAATTTAAGAACTTAAGAACTAACCTCTTTTCTTAGGTAATCTATTTTAGTTGCCATGTCAAGTAGAACTTTTCCAACTTCACCACTCTTGTTCTTCGATATTATTTCAGATAAATGAATCAGAGCTTCACGATAAGATATTTCAGATTTTGTAATGTAATGTCGGTCTGAAAAGTTAAGTTTTTCATTATCGTTATCACTATTTTTAATTTCGCGCCAAAACTGTACAAAATAAGGCTAAGCCCCAGACCTCTAAATTATAAAAGAGTTGTGAAAACACCATTTTATGCCTCCAAAACATTAAAATTTCAAAATGTAAGTTTCATATTCGAGTTCAGCGCCCCAGAATTGTACTTTTCACCAAATTTGATGGAAATTGAACGAGTTTCAAAAATTGCATATTGCCCCTTAACCCCATTTTATGCCCCCAAAACATTAAAATTTCAAAAAGTAAGTTTCATATTCGAATTCAGCGCCACAAAAATTGTACTTTTCAATGAGCCTCAGCCAGTTTTAATCAAATTGAGTTTAACCTTCCGGCTGAAGATGTTGAGAAACCGGAGCGGGCACTTGGAGTGGAATATGGCTGGGCCTGCAGATATTCCGACAACAAACGACGTATACTGCTGCACGACAATTGTTCTCGGTCTCGGTCGTGAATAACGGAAATATTAATTCTCGTCAACCTTCCTCTGGCCTTTGATATCTAGCAACAACCTACGGAAAAGGGTCTTATAATATTACACGAAAAACTTGGACTTGAGTACGCCAGTTTTTTGGCGTGCGTGGAAACGAGGTTTGGGTGATTCCGTATATGAATTTCTCCCAATTTTTGAATTTGTTGTGGAAAGATGGAGGAATGTATCATAAAAGAAATTGAAGTAATTGTTTTTAGCAATGTTTTAAACGAATAAGATACATTTGTTTGTGCACCAACAGGTTCGGAAAAGACGCTATGCTTTGTTTTTTTGTCAGAAGCTTCACATTTGATAGACATACTTGAGATTTAAGACAACAACAACGGGCCTAATTCTTGCTCTTATATCACTTTAGTTCTTTCTCCATTATCCGCCTTAATAGTGGAGCAAACAAAGAGATTGAAAGACTATGGCATCCATGCAACGTTTGTTTGGGAATGACAAAATGTTTCTCAAATTATACGAGAAATGAAAAAGGTTCCTTTGAAGGTTGTGTTAATCACTACGCCGAGAGGCTGGGCTGCCTTGCCTTGGAGTGGAGTCAACGTGGCGAAAACTGTTTTGCTCAAAACCATATATCAAAATAAAATTGAAACATTTGCTGTTGATGAAGCACATTGTATTTGATATTGGTAAGTTTTTTTTTATATATCAATTACATATAATAATTACTTAATAACTATAATAGGTACCTAAATGAACTAGAATTCTGAAAAATACTTGATGGTATACTTAGGAAATATACTTAGAAAATATCCTCTTATTCTTATAACTAATAACTTATTTTATACTGCCATATCTGATTCTTTAAGTAATTTTGCGAGTTTTTGCTTCTTGGTTAAGTCTTGCATCTTTTTTAAGGCTTGCTCCCATATCTTCTTTTTAATCCAAGAATTGAGTTTCTCCCAGTTAATTTTCTAAGTTTGAGAAATTGTTTTGAATGTTTTGTTATATAATGTCCTTTAAATTTTTCAAATAAATGTTCCCTATGAAGATTGTTAACCATTAATTAAAAAAATTTCAAAAACCTTTTGTTTAACGTTTGTCCACAAATGAAGGGAGTGAAAATTTCCACAGGTTGTAAATACGCATTCTATTTTATTTCTCAAATCAAGTTATTGTTCAGTGAAAGAAAAGCAACCAATTTGCTCTAACCCTCTCATGCCCAGCGTCCCAGTAGGTCCCAGTAGCAGCAAAAATCATGAAAAACTCAATTTGATTAAAACTGGCTGAAACTCAGTGAGAAGTACAATTTTGGGGCGCTGAATTCGAATATCGAATTTATTTTTTGAAATTTTGATGTTTTAGGGGCAAAAAATGGGGGTAAAAGGGGGGCAATATGCAATTTTTGAAACTTGTCAAATTTGAATCTTTGAAATTCACTGTATTTACGTGTTTTCACCAAAGGGCATTATGATAATGCACCAATACATTTTTCTTCATTTGTACACACTCTTATACACTTGCAATTCACTGTATTTACATGTTTTCACCGAGATGCACACTGATAATGCACTAATACACTTGTCTTCACTTGTACACACCCTTATACACTTGCTATTCACTGTATTTATGAGATTTTTTTACCCAAATGCACTCTGATAATGCACTAATACATGTGTTATACATATGTTATACATGTGTTATACATGTGTTATACACTACATATACATTGTAGGGACACACATACTACCCCTTTATCATGCACTGTTTTTTATCTGCTGATGTGACGAGTGGGCGGGGCGAGGAATTTCGTTGTTTTTTGTCTTGCCAGCTTTGTTACTTGACAAACAGGTCGATTTTCATTTGCAACATTTTGTTGATGTTACCGAAATTAAGGATTATTTTATTTTTTCTTAGTTGCTTACTGCTATTGCAAGCCAAAAGCCATGGAATTGAGAATACTTTGGAAGTTTTTGTTCCAAAACATTACTACATGCAGATATCCATACTTGTGAACATTTTAAATGATGCTACTTTAAAGTCAAATGTTCATATAAAGGCAATACTATTTTGTCATGCTTAGGTAAGATGTACAAAATAAACTATTATTCATTTATTTTGCAATTACATATTCTCTTTTATACTCTGATTCTTCTTCTTAAGAACCTTCGTTATTAATTTTGCAGTTGAAAATGATAAGATACAACGGTTTCTACAAGACTCATTTCAAGTGACACCAAAATTGGTAAACTTTTTGATGCGACAGTCAGCAACAAGTGATGAAGCTATAACCTTCCATGTAAGCTACACTCCCAATGGTTTTAAGCTATTGTTTAGAACACAAAAGACAAACATACGTATTGTTTTTTAAACAATTGCATTTTGAACTTAGTGAATTTTATGTTGATGTTTATTTTTAGGGTCTTCAACTTCTGCAAGAGATAACATATAAGCTGAAAATTAAACAGCTCCTTGGAGAAGAAGAGAACCTAATCAGATATCTTGTGTCAAAAATGTGAGTTATCATCAATGTATTTTTGTGAACATGAAACAAAGGTGTCAGTTTCCATGCTGCAGCTTTCAGAAGGAGTTTTTGTTAAATGCAAAATTTGCAGGTTCTTGTGTGCTTGTTTTTACTGTAGTACAGTACATCCTCGATTATCCGAACCTTGATTATCCAAACCTTGATTATCTGAACACCAAAAGTTTTTACTAAATCAGTTTTTTGCAATCCCACTCTCGATCACCAAATAAAATATACGTTGTCTTTTTAAATTTTTGCCCTTTATCAAAGTCAAATCCAACGAAAAAATCAAATTAACACATCAGTTTTCATATTCGTGTTTGCAATTACCGAAACCGCTGAAAGGAAATCGAACAGGAATTTCAAAACTCACGAGTTTTGACTAATTGTGATCGTCCCATCTTCCGTTTGAGCACCCCGTGACTATTCTGGGTGATAAAAATAAACTTCATAGCAGGATTAGTAGGTAAAATTTTTGTCCTTGATTATCCGAATTCTTGGCGTATCCGAACGGCCCAGCAAAAATTTGAGCTCAAATTGTTCGGATAATCGAGGATGTACTGTATTGTGTATTTTATTTGCAGTGTTTCTGCTGAGTCAAGCTTTACGTTGCCCTGCCTTGGCTCTCTTGCAAACATTTGCAGATCATGCAAATCTACAGGACTACATCAAAGCAATGGTAAGCACATCATTGAATTTCTTTATTCTCTTTTGACTCATAATATGTTTGTTGTTTTTTATTGCATCTTAGCAGTATCTTTTTTGTCACTAATTGTTTCATTGTGCTAACAATGGAAGCTTAGTTGAGTCTTGATGCAGTTAAAACACTCATATAACAAACTTTTTTTATAAATAAGTCAAGCATTGCAATTCGAATTTTCATGCCACAATGTACCTTTGTTCTAATTGAAATAGCTTGGTGTGTAATCAAATTTTGTTTTTTTAACTTTCAACTTTAGATGCAACTAATAAGCCTCCCGTTTGGAACCTCAAAAATTAAATAACCCCCTGGGCTTGATAGTGCTTTTACAGTGAGAATAAGAGTGGAATCTAATCATATTACATATTATGATCAATTTGCCATTGTTAATGATATATCAAACAAAGCATCTTGTTCTTTGATGTACTGAGCTCAACTAGCTCTGTATCTATATGTCAATTCGTCATATTTATTCGTCAATAGAAGAGCAGAAAGCAAACTTATCAGAAATAAATATTTCGCTGAAAAAGTATAACGAACACTTGAAGGCACAATATGATTGGTTGGTTTTCATTTCCTATTTTATTATGCATGCTATAAACTTTCAATTAATATCCCAATTTACAGTTAAGTAATTATAATAGTTTACCATCTGTCTTTATCCAGTTCTGCACAGAAGTTGGACGAGATGGAAGATAAAATCCAACATACAACAGCAAAGCTCCGAGAGGAAGTCCAAAAAAATCAAGGTAAATGGTGGCTTTTATTTTAGCTTGAGAAAGTAGCACAGTAAAAGTTAGCAGTTGCTTTAATTTACTGTCTCCAGATGCCTTTGATTCTGTGTTTTGTTTTTGTGAAGAATTGATGAAGGAGTCTCAAAAGGTGAGGCAAGAGAAAGTGGAAATGGAATTGAAGTTGAAGGAACATTTTGAAGCTTCATCAAAAGAAAGAGAAGAAGTCAGTGAAAAAGTAAATGAAAAATGGAAAGATTATGTCATGATGTTGATGACGAATGAGTAAAACTCTTCTTGGGTAGTTGACTATAATTTATTTATTTATTGTTTATTAATTTTTAGCTGAATGCGCTTAAGAATGAGGTAGAGCGCTTAACAAAGATTGCCAAGGAACATGAAGAACTGAAATTATTATATGCAGATGAAGAAGATAGGTATTAAAATAATTAGTTATCATAATACTTCGTTCATTCAATTAAAGTGGCAAGCTATAAAGTGATGATTGATGAGGATGATGATTGATGATGATTGATGAGGATGACGATAAAAATGTTTATTGGTTGCAGGTTGGAAAGGATGCAGCGAAATTTTGAACTTGTTACAACTGAAAACAAGACCCTTGTTGAAATGGAAAACATGTGTCGTAAGTAAAATGAAGATCTAAAAAATAAATACGATAGGTGAGTAATTTTTTCCTTCTTTTTCGTTGTGTTATGGGGAAAATTATTTAGATCGTTTTACAACAAAGAAAACACTATTACTAACATAGAACAAGTCAGGATGATTGGAAGCTTGTTAGATGAAGATTTAAATTATTTTTTATTCCAGAGTCTTGCAACAATATAACAAGTCAGAGAAAGAAAAAAAGAATATTATAATGAGAGTAAAAGAGCATGAAAAAACTATGGAAAGTATTAGAAATATGTTGGCTTATCATTTAATTTATTAGTTTGCGAGTTTCCTACTTTTAATTTAATGTTATCTATTTGTTTATTTATTCGTTCATTGATGTATGCCATTATTAATTTAGTATCAACAAAATTGATCTCTGAATTACAATAAGAAATAAAATTTCAAGAAAAGAAAATGTCTGAGTTAGAGTTGAAAGTGAAAAAGTCGGAGAAAACATTAACAGCTGCAGAGAATGCAAAGTCAGAAATGAACCATGCGGTAATTATCTTCAATTGTATTGAAAATAATGAACAAATATATATTTTAATTATGTCTTTGACATTGTTGATAACCACGATGAACATTATTATTAACATTATTAATTAATCTTGCAGTTATCTTCATTGAAACTAAAGGACTTGAAAGAAAAGAGTGACGCATTGGGACATTTGAAAGCTCAACTTGAGAAACATGCTCAGATACAAGCAATGATTCATAATCTAAGCAAGTGATTCATTTAATTTCTATGTTCTTTGTCTATGTACTGTGTATGTTTTCTTAGCCTGTAAACTAAACCATAATTATACTAAAATTTTACTTAATTACTTTCAAAATAGCTGTGCAATTGCCACTTGATTGTATTGACAATATCGATGCTGATCTGTGCACTAATGCTGTCTTGCCTGAAAAAGATGTTGATGGGCAAGTTTATGTTTATACGTTTTTCATGCTATGGTGATATGATGAGTATTCCATATAACAATCCTCTTGGAAAATGAGCTCGCTATTAACCTCTTTGTTTAGCTAAATTGGAGAACACTCTATTGCTATCTTGCTTTCAATATTTTGTTTGTGCAAATGGGATTGCATTGTTGGAGTTATTAATGGCCAATTGTTGATTATTTATTGCTATTTTATTTTTGCAGGCTACATGATATAAATGCAGGACGTCTTTCAAGGGGACAATTGAACAATTGTTTTATTCCTTGCACTCCAAGACGATGTCTTGAATTAATTCAAAGTACAGGTGTAGATGTAAAAGGAAAAAAATGCTGTTGTCATTGGGAGAAGTAAAATTGTGGTATGATCATTAGCCTTGTTAAATTCTTCCTCATAGCTATCATATGATATGTATAATTGTTAGTGTATATTTATATTGATATTATATTGATGTTTCTCATTTTAGGGATCTCTATTGGCAAATCTTCTCACTCGGAACCACGCAACTGTAACAATTTGCCATTCAAAAACTGAATCTTCCTGAAGTAGTAAGACTGACTTATTCTTGTATCTCTTCTTTTCATGTGGTTACTTTTTTGTTTAGCTACCTTATTGCTGACAACACAAAACTCTCCCTTGCTCTGCTCTCATGAACTAACCCTGTATATAACCACAAAAGTTCTCATTAATATGAACATTTATTTATTTTTAAAGGCTCGTAGAGCTGATATTCTGTTGGTTGCCTGTGGACAGAAAGAATTGTTCAGGTTAGGAATCACTTGCATATTTGAAATGCTTAATATTCATTAATTTTGTATGTTGTTTAGTTCTATAATTATGTCAAAGTTCTTTTTTGTAATTATCAGGATGATTGGATCAAGGAACGAGCTATCGTCATTGACTGTGGTATCAATGTCGTTTTAGGTAAGCCATGAAGTTTTTTCCATATCTTCGCATTTAAACTCTGCCAATTAAGTGAGTAACCATACGTTCTTCCTACTTGATCAGATGAAACAAGAAAGTCAGGACGAAGATCAGTGGGTGATGTCAATTATAAAGAAGCTAAAGAAAAAGCATCCTGGGTCACCCCTGTGCCTGGAGGTAAGTTATTAAATTCCTTAAAAAAGAAAATAGCTTACCGTATTTCCTCGATTAAACGCCCCCTCGAATAAACGCCCCCTTATGCTACCGTATCAGCCATTTACTTAGGGTTACGATAACAAATTTTTTAAATTGATCGAAATATCGCTTCCAAGGAGTCTAATCATATTAATTAGCATATTCTGTTCACTTTGAAACAATTTCCAGCTAGCTCGCTCAAATATTTCAAAAGTTGATAATTTGCGATGGCTTACCTCAACTATATTCCACTATGTTTCAGCCATTTACTTAGGGTTACGATAACAAATTTTTGAAATTGATCGAAATATCACTTTCAAGGAGTCTAATTATACTAATTAGCATATTCTGATCATTTTGAGACAATTTCCAGCTCGCTAACTCAAACATTTCAAAAGTTAATAATTTGCGACAGCTCACTGGTGAAAATTACAATTTTGAGGCGCTGAATTTGAATTAGAAACTTACTTTTTGAAATTTTAATGTTTTGGGGGCATAAAATGGGGTAAAAGGGGGCAATGTGCAATTTTGAAACTCATCCAATTTGTACCAAATTTGGTGAAGAGTACAATTTTTGGGCGTTGAATTTGATTATCAAACTTACTTTTTGAAATTTTGATGTTTTGGGGGCATAAATGGGGTAAAATGGGGCAATATGCAATTTTTGAAACTCATCCAATTTGCATCAATTTTGCTGAAAAGCACAATGAGGCGCTGAATTTGAATTTGAAACTTACTTTTTGAAATTATAATGCTTTCGGGGTATAAAATGGTGTAAAATGGGGCAATATGCAATTTTTGAAACTCCTCCAATTTGCATCAAATTTGGTAAAAAGTACAATTTTTGGGGCGCTGAATTTGAATATGATACTTTTTTTTAAAATTTTGATGTTTTGGGGGCATAAAATGGGGTAAGAGTGTCAACATGCAATTTTTGAAACTCGTCCAACTTGCATCAAATTTGGTGAAAAGGACAATTTTCGGGGCGCTGAATTTGAATATTTAATTTTTTTTATGAAACTTTTCTGTCGAATAATGTTGAGAGAGAACAATAAAACAATATATTTTTCCCCTATCAAAAAGACTGTACAGCGCATGCGTCGTGAGTCAAAAAGGAATATAGTGCTTTTAAAAGATGACAATATGAGCTGTACTTGAATTACAGATTAAGCCACGCAAGTATATTAACGTTTTAAAACAAATAATATTAATATAAGATAGGGAAATTAGCTAGAACTGAACGTAAACAGAAGATAATTATTTTCGACAAGATCAGCAATTTTCCGACAAAACTGCAGTTTAGCGATACAGGGGGGTTTTCAATCCCCTGACTCCCCCTCTATCTACGCCACTGGTCATTTGGTATCGGGATGCGCTCTGTATTTATTTACTTGCAGCGTATTGTTTCTTTCTTTTCAACTTTAATCTCTATCCATATATTCATTCACACTTGTACACATTTGATCGTGGTATTTTTACGAATTTGTTTCTGCCACTGGCTGTTGTACTCGTGAAGCAAACAAGAGCACAGGGGTGCGAGGTAGTGACCTCTTTGCACTTTGCCCCAGGGCTCTCACTTTTAAGGATTTTTCCTTAAACTAAGGAATTTTGGAGATTTTTAAGGATACTTTTAAGGAATTTAAGTTTTTGAGGATTTTTTAAGGAATTTTCCAAATTTGGAAATAGAACATAACATACTAACAAGACAAAACTACACAAATCTACTATGCAAGTACTGGCAGTGCAAGTGCCAATCTTCGGCAATTTTAGCAATTGTGGCACTTCCCCACCCAAATATATTGGTTGGTTGCCCTATCACCAAGCAAATAGAATAGTTAGGTGTTAGAGGTGTTTTCCGACTTAGCATGAATGCAGCTTTTTGCGATTGACCATTTGTAAATCACGGCAGTTGTGATTTTTCAGTTATTTGCCAAAAAGCCAAAATTATGCAAATTAAGAAAATTTACCTATGTTGATAGCAACACTACATGTTGAAGTATCAATTCCTGTAAAAAGATTCGTATTATTGTCATCATTATTGTTATTGTTATGCATCTAAGGAATTTTTGTAAAATCTAAGGATATTTTCGTGAAATGTTAAGGATTTTTACATGAAGCGAAATGAGAGCCCTGCTTTGCCCATCCGCCCAACCTTCTTTGTTTGCTGAAGGAGGGAATGTAATATGTCTGCTGATTTGATGACATGTGAAGTTTTGTCAAGCATTGTATTATCGCCGAAAAGTACAAAGTTTAATTTTATGATCTCTTACAATTATCTTCTTATTATTGGTATCAAGAGTTAGCTGTTGCATGCGTTTAGTTTCCAAGTTAAGAAGGCATTTGCGAAGAAACATGGCCATTTATAAGATATTTGGTTTTATTGGTTTTTCCTCATTTCTCAGTGGATGGATGGATCTTCCTTGGTATAGCATTCCATTTGTTGCTATGCTTTTTGGAGCCTTTTACTATATTTCAAGTGGTGGATGGAGATTTATTCGCAATATATGTCTCACACTGCGAAGAGATTTTAAGTATGTTTTTTTTCTTTGTTTTGATTATACTAGACAAGACGAAAATGCAAATAATAATGCCGGTGATCTTTGTTTAAATCCCCAATGAAATGTGAACTTTGCATACTCTTGTACTAATGTGTACAATCAATATTTAACTTTCTTTCATTTCTTATCTTAGAGGTGTAATAGCGCTCGTAAAAGTGAGAATGTTATCACGACAATCAAAAAATGAATCCATTCCTAGCTTGTTTTCAAAAATTGTTCAAAGGTTTCCAAACAAAGTGGCCATGATAAATGCAGAAACTGGTGAATCGTTGACGTTTGCAAAAACTGAATGC